>CAWUFW010020561.1:0-147681 GCA_963921515.1 Calotriton arnoldi | reverse complement strand
GCTGAAGCCCATAGCTGTCGTGGGTAATGTGGAACCATGACCCCTGGACACCGATCGCATTTGCAAGTGCATCCTCTTCTGGGTCTCCCACGAAGTCATGCTTTGGGCTTCGAGTAGCCTCGGCCTCCAGCACCAACTGCACCGAAGATCACTGGTCTCCACTCCACGAGTGTCCTGTGAACCAGCTCCACGTGCATCATCTCGAGGCTCCTTCGCGGTTGCTAGTCCGTTGGCTAGTAGGCCCTCCCGAAGGCCAATCTTTTTCTGCTTGGGCTCCCTGGTTGCTCCAGGTGTGCCCTGACTTATCCTCACTGGGTGAGTCTCCCAGACCTTGCTGGTCTGCAACATCGTCCTTCTTCTATTTCCACAAGACTTGCCGTTGCCAAGGCTTGTTGGGTCCAATCCGGTCGCCGACACCCCTGCAATAGACAGACTTTGTGACACAGCTCGAATCCAGCTCCTGGTTGTCGTCGACGCCTCCTGGACCTCGTGGCTGAAGAGTCAAGACAACTGTCAACCTACCTGAAGCACTCGACATCGGTGGGCATCTGCTCATCGCCTTCCTGGTCACTGGCTAGTGACCCAGACTCTGTCCCCTCTGCTTTCAGGTTCTTCAGATCTTCGATCCACCTTTGGATCCACCCGAACACTTTCGACTTGGTCGCCAGCAGCACTTTGCAGCAGATCGCCATAGAAAGCGACGACGAAACCCGACCCCGAAAGACACCTATGCACCCGGCTCCCCTGGGTGAGGTAACTCGAGTACTCCGGTGCTCCCGTGGGTATTGACACTAGAACAGCCTAGTTCTCAAAGGGTTTGCTCCAAGTCCTCCTCTAAGTGTCCCTTTTCTTTTAAATTCTAATCGCGACTTTCCCCATAGAAGTTAACGGTGGTTCGCGGTTGTGTTCATACACTGCACGCGTCCCCCGTGGGTCCCCTGTGTCACTGCCTTGGGTGGTTCCTTGTGGTCCAAGCACTTCTACAGGCTCTAGGCCTTGTGTCTAGCTCAGTCGTGGTTCTTATACCACTTTATTGGTATATGGTTTGGTACGCCCCTGGGGCTCAAACGTGTATTTGTGCTATTACTGTAGATAACTAACTCGTAACGTATGTACTTCGAACTCTAGCCTCATAAAGAGACTAGAGGGGTGTGTTTAGTAATAAATACATATATTTTGAATATATACCTGGTGTGGTCCTCTTTCATTTGGTCACTCAAGAGATTATAGACTGGTAAAACAAGCTGCTCTACATTCCTTCAAGACTTAGCCTGAAGGCTGCTCTCCATAGCTACCACTAGGATAGCTTTCAATAAAGGTTGTCTTTAACCTATCTCCAATAAGGGGTTGTTTGGACTGGTGCACTATAATTAGTGGACAGCATATGCCAGGCCAACTTCTCACATTGGTGTGCAGCGTGTGGGATTCCAGCTTGCTATTGTTTTACCAGATAATCTCAATTGAATTGATCAACTGAAAACCACTAAGGGTACCTAAGGTACATATAAATCAAGCTTAGTAATACAGTAAGTTCTACTGAACTTAGAGTTGTGTGTTAAGGGACAGCACACCCTTTCTATAACTCAAGAGAGTTTAGTAGGCCACACTAGAGAAGGTAGTGCATACACCACACCTCACTAGTAATGTCTTCAAAGCCAGGACCCAGTGAGTCCTTGCCAGAAGACGGTGGGCTTCTTCCCTCCAAGTATGATAAACTCCCATTCTTGGAATTGAGAGCATTATGCACTACTAGGAAGTTGAAGACAGGCAAAAGTGCCAGCACCCAACACCTCAGGGAGGTGTTACTAGCTGATGATCTCAGCAGGCCCCTAGGGTCTGAAGGGGTAGGCAAAGAGGGTGGGGCAGAAGATGAGGAAGGGGCCAGGGGTGAAGAAACCCAGCCCCCCTCTGAAACTGGCCAGGAAGGTGAAAATGACCTTGTCCTGGAAAATCCAATTCCTCCTGTGGAGGAGGAGGAGGGGAGGATCAGACTGACTTCCCCTTTGTCCCCCCAGGAAGAGTTCTGAGTGTGCCCAGAAGGTCTAGGTCTCCTTCTCAGGAGTCTAACCACTCTGACACCTCAATAGGGACCTCTGTCTCCTCTCATAGGAGGGAATCCTCTCATGAGAGGAGAAAGAGACTGATTCAGTATGAGCAAACTCAGCTTGAACTCAGGAAACAGCAATTGGCTATAGACAGGGAGTCCCTAGATCTCTATAGAGAGAGACAAAAGTTGGGACTAGAGTCCCATGGTGGCAGCAGTTTCCCCAAAGATAGGGAAAGGTCTTATGACCATAGAAACCTGAGCAAGATTGTCCCTCCCTACCAGAGTGGGGATGACATCCACAAGTGGATAACTGCTCTAGAGAGGGCCTGTAAAGTACAGAGGGTCCCTCAGGAGCAGTGGGCAGCAATCTTGTGGCTCTCCTTTGCAGACAAAGGTAGAGACAAGCTCCTCACTGTTAGAGAGGAGGATGCTGATAATTACAAAGTCTTGAAGAGTGCTCTAATTGATGGGTTTGGCCTAACCACTGAACAATACAGGTTAAAGTTCAGGGATACCCAAAAAGCACAGACTCAAGACTGGGTGGACTTTGTTGATTGTTCTGCCAAGGCTCTGGAAGGTTGGTTATTGGGCAGTAAGGTATGTGACTTCACAGGATTGTACAATCTGATAATGAGGGAGCAGATTCTTAATAACTGTCAAAATCAGCTGTTGCATCAGCACCTGGTAGACTCTGATCTGACCTCTCCCCAAGAATTGGGAAAGAAGGCAGACAAATGGGTCAGAACCAGGGTGAAGCAGAAGGTACAGAACCAAGGTGGTGACCCTAAGAAGCAAGATTCGAAAACCTCTGATAAGGGTGGGGAGAAGGGTAAAGATCAAAAGTCTTCACAAGGCCCCCAAAAATCTTCTTCAGGTGGGGATTCAGAGTCTACCAAAGGGAAAGGCCAAAGGAAACCATGGTGCAAGGTCTGTAAGCAAAAGACCCACTGGACCAGTGATTGCACCAAGTCCAAAGACTCGGCTCCAGCCCCCACCAATGCCCCTAAGGCACCTGCTCCCCCTAGTGCAGTTACAGTTGGTGGTGGGACTACACAAGCCAAGGGTTAAGTAGGGTTGACCCTGGGTAAGGGATGAGCTCTGACCTAGTCAGAGAACTCACTCAGGCTGTCCTAGTCTGTGATGGAGGCATGGATATGACCTCCTCTGTGAGTCCCAGTAATCTGGGCAAGTACAGACAACAGCCTTTAATCAATGGAAGAGAGGCTTTGGCATTTAGGGACACAGGGGCAAGTGTCACCATGGTGACACAAGACCTTGTGAATCCTGGGCAGATAATACTTGGTGAAATGTACCAAGTGACCAATGCTAGCAACGTCAGAACAGACCATACTCTGGCAGTTGTTAACTTCTCCTGGGGAGGGGTAACTGGCCTTAAGAAGGTTGTGGTAAGTGCAGACCTACCCATTGAATGCTTGCTTGGCAATGACTTAGAAACTTCAGCTTGGGCAGAAGTGGAGCTCAGGACCCATGCAGAAATGCTGGGGATCCCTGCAGATGTGTTTGCTGTGACCAGGTCACAAGCCAAAATGTCTAGCACTGAACAGGCCTTGGATTCTGGAATAATGGACCAAGTGCCTTCCAAGAAGAGGAGTAGTAGGGTAAAGGCAGTGCCTTCCCCCTTGGCTCAGAAAGAGGATCAGTCCCTTGAGGGGGATGATCTCAGCCCTGAGGAAGGAACTGTCCCAGAGGAGCTTGAACCTGACCAGGTTGAGTTCTTGGGGACAGGGGGACCTTCCAGGGCAGATCTGAGCCAGGAGCAGCAGAGCTGCCCCTCTCTTGAACCCCTCAGACAGCAAGCTGCTGCTGAGGCTGCTGGGAAAGCTAGTGGTCCCCATACTGTGTATTGGGATGATGGACTCTTGTACTCAGAGTGTAGAGACCCCAAGCCTGGTGCTACCAGGAGGTTGGTTATACCTTTGAAGTTCAGGGGCTTCCTATTGACCCTAGCCCATGATATTCCCTTAGCAGGTCACCTGGGCCAGAACAAGACTTGGGACAGAATTGTCCCTCACTTTCACTGGCCCCACATGTCTGAAGACACCAAGGAGTTTTGTCGCTCCTGTGTAACCTGCCAGGCCAGTGGCAAGGCAGGTGGCACTACAAAGGCCCCCTGATACCACTACCTGTGGTGGGGGTTCCCTTTGAAAGGGTGGGGATCGACATTGTTGGTCCCATGGATCCCCAAACAGCATCTGGGCACAGGTTTATCCTGGTGGTAGTGGATCATGCCACCAGGTACCCAGAGGCTATTCCCCTTAGGACCACTACAGCACCTGTGGTGGCAAGGGCCCTCCTGGGAATTTTCTCAAGAGTGGGCTTCCCTAAGGAGGTTGTATCAGACAGGGGAGCAAACTTTATGTCTGGATACTTAAAAGCAATGTGGAAGGAGTGTGGAGTGACTTACAAGTTCACCACACCCCATCACCCACAATGCAATGGTTTAGTTGAGAGATTCAACAGAACATTGAAGGGCATGATTAAAGGGCTCCCAGAAAAGCTTAGGCGAAGATGGGACATACTCTTGCCCTGCCTTTTATTTGCGTACAGGGAGGTGCCTCAAAAGGGGGTTGGCTACAGCCCTTTTGAACTTTTGTTTGGTCACCCTGTCAGGGGTCCACTGTGCTTGGTGAAGGAAGGATGGGAGTTACTTCTCAAGCCCCCAAAGCAAGACATAGTGGACTACGTACTTGGTCTCCGCTCCCGGATGGCTGAGTATATGAAAAAGGCAACTAAAAACCTTGAGGCTAGCCAGGAACTTCAAAAGGCCTGGCATGACCAAAGGCTGTACTGACTGATTACCAGCCAGGACAGAAGGTGTGGGTGTTGGAGCCAGTGGCCCCAGCAGCTCTCCAAGACAAATGGAGTGGACCCCACACCATTGTTGAACAGAAGGGTGAGGTTACCTACTTAGTAGACCTAGGAACACCCAGGAGTCCCCACAGGGTTCTCCATGTCAACAGGTTAAAACCATATGTGGACAGGGCAGACATGGGCTTGCTCATGGCTACTGATGAGGGACAGGAGGAAGAGAGTGACCCACTCCCTGACCTGCTCTCACAGAACCCTGGTGATGGGTCAGTGGATGGTGTAGCCTTGGCAGGCAGCCTCACTACCCAGCAGCAGACTGATTGCAGACAGGTGCTCAATCAGTTCAGACACATATTCTCACTGACACCCAGTCAGACTACCTGGTGCACTCATGAAGTGGACACTGGGGACAGTCTGCCTATTAAAAATAAGATTTATAGGCAACCTGACCATGTCAGGGACTGTATCAGGACAGAAGTCCAGAAGATGTTGGATTTGGGAGTTATTGAACCCTCAGATAGCCCTTGGGCTAGTCCAGTGGTCCTTGTGCCAAAACCTCACACCAATGGTGGGAAAAGAGAGATGAGGTTTTGTGTGGACTACAGGGGTCTCAATGCAGTCACTAGGACTGATGCCCATCCAATACCAAGGGCAGATGAGCTAATAGACACTTTGGCCTCAGCCAAGTATCTAAGCACATTTGACCTGACAGCTGGCTACTGGCAGATCAGACTAGCTGATGATGCAAAGCCAAAGACAGCATTCTCAACCCCTAGTGGGCATTATCAATTTGTGGTGATGCCCTTTGGTCTAAAGAATGCACCTGCCACTTTTCAGAGGCTGGTGAATGCAGTCCTTACAGGCCTGGAAGCCTATAGTGCAGCATATCTAGATGATATTGCTGTCTTTAGCTCCACCTGGGAGGATCACCTGGTCCACCTCAGAAATGTTTTACAGGCCTTGCAGAAAGCAGGCCTGACTATCAAGGCCACCAAGTGCCAGATAGGGCAGAGTCAGGTTGTGTACCTGGGCCACCTTGTGGGTGGAGGCCAGGTTCAACCACTGCAGAGCAAGATCCAGACCATCATGGACTGGACTGCTCCAACTACCCAGACTCAGGTGAGAGCCTTCTTAGGCCTGACTGGGTACTATAGGAGATTTGTCAAGGGGTATGGATCAATAGTCACACCCCTGAATGACTTAACTTCCAAGAAAATGCCCAAAAAGGTTCAGTGGACAGTTAGCTGTCAAAAGGCATTTGATGACCTGAAGCAGGCCATGTGCACTGCTCCCATTCTACAGAGTCCTGATTACTCCAAGAAGTTCATTGTTCAAACTGATGCATCTGAATTGGGGGTAGGGGCTGTACTGTCACAATTGAATGATGAAGGTCAGGATCAGCCAGTAGCTTTCATTAGCAGAAGGCTGACCCCTAGAGAGAAACGTTGGTCAGCCATTGAGAGGGAGGCCTTTGCTGTGGTCTGGGCTCTGAAGAAGTTGAGGCCATACTTGTTTGGTACTCACTTCCTTGTTCAAACAGACCATAAGCCCCTCTTATGGCTAAAACAAATGAAGGGTGAAAACCCCAAACTGCTTAGGTGGTCCATTTCCCTACAGGGGATGGACTTCACAGTGGAACATAGACCTGGGAGTAACCATGCCAATGCAGATGGACTCTCTAGGTACTTCCACTTAGAACATGAAGACTTAACTGGGCAAGGTTAGTTTAATGTCCCTACGTTTGGGGGGTTGTGTAGGAGAGTAGGATCTGCTTCACATGGGTACCCCCACTTTTGCTGATGCTTCACTGTTTTTCGACCTTAGTCTGGCTGGGGCCCTGCTAATCAGAACCCCAGCCTAGCTGCTTCCTCTTTAAAATGGTTTCCATGTGCCGTAGGCACATCTCTGATTGGAATCTGGAGTGCCCTTATAAGTCCCTAGTATATGGTATACTATGTACCCAGGGCATAGGTACCTCAGAGGACTACCAGGGGCTGCAGCATGTATTGTGCCACCCCTGGAAGGCCATCCAAACTGAAACCACAGGTCTGCTACTGCAGCCTGGGTAAGGTGGTGCATGCACCTCTTACTGTGATATAGGCTACCTATATCACTAAATACATACACACATATAAACCTATAAGTCACTCCTATGGCAGGCCTTATCAATCCTGAAGGCAGAGTGCGTGGTTCCTATGTGAGAGGGTGCCCCTGCATGAGCAGGGCCCCTCTGCAGCGTTCGGAGACCCTTCTCTGATGCTGCTTGTAGTGCAGCCTGACCATATACTCTTAAGCGCATTATAACCTCGCGTTAAATGCTAACTTTGGGATGGCTGCACGGAAACATGTCGTGTTTGGTGTCAAACATCTTGGAATACTACCCCCCGCCAGTTCTGGCGGCGGGGGTAGCATTCCACCCTTCTAGAGGGAAAGACATGTACACACCGGTATGCCCGGTACTGACTTTCCAGAGCCCTGGCATCACAAAATGGATGCCGCTGCCACAGACACGAGTCTGGCCTCCTGCTGCTGACCGAAACTCCGGCAGGGGAGGCCTGGACAATAGGTTTCCTGTCCCAGGGAGGTGTGACCACCTCCCCAGACAGGATAGTGTGTATTGGGGCTGGGCGGGAGCACTCTCGGGTGCTTTGAAATCCTGCACTGGGGGCACACTTGGTGTCCCTGTGCATACCCCAGTTCAAACCGGCTCAGGGGCTTCCAGCCCCTGCTCTGGCACGAAACTGGACAAAGGGAAAGGGGTGTAACCACCCCTCGGCCCTGGCCCTCCCATAGGTGGGGCCACAGAGTATGTCCAACCCCCTACCTTAGTATAAGTAGGGGAACCCAGTCCTTAGGACTTTAGATTTACCTGGACGAAACTCTGACACAGAATCCTGGACCTTCGACGCTCTACTTTAAGATTAGAGGACTGAAGAATCTCCCTTGGGGTCAAGGAGTGACTCCCCTGCTTGGCAGGCACCAAAGAAGCAATTGTCCGGTCTGCATCGCTGAAGCTCCCGTCGGACGCCGAAGTATTTGCATCACCAGAGGTAGATTTCCAGACTTCACCGAGGCTGCCCTGAGTCCCCAGCAAAGCTGAGGCCCGTAGCTGTCGTGGGTAACGTGGAACCATGACCCCTGGACACCAATCGCGTTTGCAATTGCATCCTCTTCTGGGTCTCCCATGAAGTCATGCTTTGGGCTCCGAGTAGCCCCAGCCTCCAGCACCAACTGCACCAAAGATCACTGGCCTCCACTCCACGAGTGTCCTGTGAGCCAGCTCCACGTGCATCGTCTCGAGGCTCCTTCGCAGTCGCTAGTCCGTTGGCTAGTAGGCCCTCCCGAAGGCCAATCTTTTTCTGCTTGGGCTCCCTGGTTGCTCCACATGTGCCCTGACTTATCCTCACTGGGTGAGTCTCCCAGACCTTGCTGGTCTGCAACATCGTCCTTCTTCTATTTCCCTGAGACTTGCCGTTGCCAAGGCTTGTTGGGTCCAATCCAGTCACCGACACTCCTGAAATCGACAGACGTTGTGGGATAGCTCGAATCCAGCTCCTGGTCATCGTCGACGCCTCCTGGACCTCTTGGCTGAAGAGTCAAGATGACCATCAACCTACCTGAAGCACTCGACATCGGTGGGCATCTGGTCATCACCTTCCTCATCACTGGCTAGTGACCCAGACTCTGTCCCCTCTGCTTTCAGGTTCTTCAGATCTTCGATCCACCTTTGGATCCACCCGAACACTTTCGACTTGGTCGCCAGCAGCACTTTGCAGCAGATCGCCATAGAAAGCGACGACGAAACCCGACCCCGAAAGACACCTATGCACCCGGCTCCCCTGGGTGAGGTAACTCGAGTACTCCGGTGCTCCCGTGGGTATTGACACTAGAACAGCCTAGTTCTCAAAGGGTTTGCTCCAAGTCCTCCTCTAAGTGTCCCTTTTCTTTTAAATTCTAATCGCGACTTTCCCCATAGAAGTTAACGGTGGTTCGCGGTTGTGTTCATACAATGCACGCGTCCCCGTGGGTCCCCTGTGCCACTGCCTTGGGTGGTTCCTTGTGGTCCAAGCACTTCTACAGGCTCTAGGCCTTGTGTCTAGCTCAGTCGTGATTCTTATACCACTTTATTGGTATATGGTTTGGTACGCCCCTGGGGCTCAAACGTGTATTTGTGCTATTACTGTAGATAACTAACTCGTAACGTATGTACTTCGAACTCTAGCCTCATAAAGAGACTAGAGGGTGTGTTTAGTAATAAATACATATATTTTGAATATATACCTGGTGTGGTCCTCTTTCATTTGGTCACTCAAGAGATTATAGACTGGTAAAACAAGCTGCTTTACATTCCTTCAAGACTTAGCCTGAAGGCTGCTCTCCATAGCTACCACTAGGATAGCTTTCAATAAAGGTTGTCTTTAACCTATCTCCAATAAGGGGTTGTTTGGACTGGTGCAAGGTGCCCACTATAATTAGTGGACAGCATATGCCAGGCCAACTTCTCACACTTACTACACCTCTGTTGCTTCTTTCAGCAATTCTCTTGCCTCCTTCTGCATTTCTATTGCCTCTTTCTGCACCTCTCTTGCTTCTTTCTGCAGCTGACTTGCCTCTTTCAGCACCTCTGTTGTCTCTTTCTGCACTAATCTTCCCTCTTTCTGTACCTTTCTTGCCTGTTTCTGCATCTCACATGCCTCATTCTGTACTTTCCATGCTTCTTTCTGCACCTGTCTTGCTTCTATCTGCACCCTGTTGCTTCTTTCTGCACTTCTATTGCCTCTTTCTGCACCTCTTTTGCTTCTTTCTGCACCACTCTTGCCTCCTTTTGTACCTCTGTTGCTTCTTTCTGCACTGCTATTGCCTCTTTCTGCATCCCTCTTGCCTCTTTGAGCACCTCTTTTGCTTCTTTCTGCACTTCTCTCTCCTTTTTCTGCACCCCTCATGCCTCTTTCTTCACCTCTGATGCTTCCTTCTGCACTTCTATTGCCTCTTTCTGCACCTCTATTGCTTCTTTCTGCAGCTGTCGTGCTTCTTTCTGCACCCCTGTTGTCTCTTTCTGCACTCGTCTTCCCTCTTTCTGTACCTTTCTTGCCTGTTTCTGCATCTCACTTGCCTCTTTCTGCACTTTTCTTGCTTCTTTCTACACATCTGTTGCTTCTTTCAGCAATTCTCTTGCCTCTTTCTGCACTTCTCTTGCCTGTTTCTGCACCTCTCTTGCCTCTTTCTGCACCTCTCCTGCCTTTTTCTGCACCTCACTTGCTTCTTTCTGCACTTCTCTTGCCTCTTTCTGCACCCCTGTTGCTTCATTCTGCACTTTCCATGCTTCTTTCTGCACCTGTCTTGCTTCTTTCTGCACCCCTGTTGTCTCTTCATGTACCTCTTTTGCCTGTCTCTGCAGTTCTCTTGCCTCCTTCTGCACCTCTGTTGCTTCTTTCTGCACTTCTCTTGCCTCTTTCTGCACTCCTGTTGCTTCATTCTGCACTTTCCATGCTTCTTTCTGCATCTGTCTTGCTTCTTTCTGCACCCCCTGTTGTTTCTTTCTGCACTCATCTTCCCTCTTTCTGTACCTTTCTTGCCTGTTTCTGCATCTCACTTGCCTCTTTCTGCACTTTTCTTGCTTCTTTCTACACCTCTGTTGCTTCTTTCAGCAATTCTCTTGCCTCTTTCTGCACTTGTCTTGCCTGTTTCTGCACCTCTCTTGCCTCTTTCTGCACCCGTCTTCCCTCTTTATACAACTCTATTGCATCTTTCTACACCTCTCTTTCCTCTTTCTGCACCACTCTTGATTCTTTTTGTACCTCTGTTACTTTTTTCTGCACTTTTCTTGCTTCTTTCTGCACTTCTCTTGCCTCTTTCTGCACCCTTCATGCCTCATTCAGCACCTCTGTTGCTTTTTTCTACGCTTCTCTTCCTGCACCCCTCATGCCTCTTTCTGCACCACTGATGCTTCTTTCTGCACTTCTATTGCCCCTTTCTGCACCTCTCTTGCTTCTTTCTGCAGCTGACTTGCCTATTTCAGCACCTCTGTTGTCTCTTTCTGCACTCGTCTTCCCTCTTTCTGTACCTTTCTTGCCTGTTTCTGCATCTCACTTGCCTCATTCTGCACTTTCCCTGCTTCTTTCTGTACCTGTCTTGCTTCTTTCTGCACCCCTGTTGTCTCTTTCTGCACTCGTCTTCTCTCTTTCTGTACCTTTCTTGCCTGTTTCTGCATCTCTCTTGCCTCTTTCTGTACTTTTCTTGCTTCTTACACCTCTGTTGCTTCTTTCAGCAATTCTCTTGCCTCTTTCTGCACTTCTCCTGCCTGTTTCTGCACCTCTCTTGCCTATTTCTGCACCTCTCTTGCCTCTTTCTCCACCTCACTTGCTTTTTTCTGCACTTGTCTTGCCTCTTTCTGCACGCCTGTTGCTTCATTCTGCACTTCCCATGCTTCTTTCTGCACCTGTCTTGCTTCTTTCTGCACCCCTGTTGTCTCTTTATATACCTCTTCAGCCTGTTTCTGCAACTCTCTTGCCTTTTTCTACAGTTCTCTTGCCTCCTTCTGCACCTCTGTAACTTTTTTCTGCACTTCTCTTGCCTCTTTTTGCACCCCTATTGCTTCATTCTGCACTTTCCATGCTTCTTTCTGCATCTGTCTTGCTTCTTTTTGCACCCCTGTTGTCTCTTTCTGCACTCGTCTTCCCTATTTCTGTACCTTTCTTGCCTGTTTCTGCATCTCACTTGCCTCTTTTTGCACTTTTCTTGCTTCTTTCGACACCTCTGTTGCTCCTTTCAGCAATTCTCTTGCCTCTTTGTGCACTTCTCTTGCCTGTTTCTGCATCCCTCTTGCCTCTTTCTGCACCCGTCTTCCCTCTTTGTGCAACTCTCTTGCCTCTTTCTACACCTATCTTCCCTCTTTCTGCACCACTCTTGCCTCTATTTGTACTTCTGTTACTTATTTCCGCACTTCTCTTGCTTCTTTCTGCACTTCTCTTGCCTCTTTCTGCACCGTTCGTGCTTCTTTCAGCACTCTGTTGCTTTTCTCTGTACTTCTCTTCCCTCTTCCTGCACCACTCTTGCCTCTTTTTGTACCTCTGTTGCTTCTTTCTGCACTGCTCTTGCCTCTTTCTGCATCTCTGTTGCCTCTTTCAGCACCTCTCTTGCTTCTTTCTGCAGCTGACTTGCCTCTTTCAGCACCTCTGTTGTCTCTTTCTGCACTAGTCTTCCCTCTTTCTGTACCTTTCTTGCCTGTTTCTACATCTCACTTGCCTCATTCTGCACATTCCATGCTTCTTTCTGCACCTGTCTTGCTTCTTTCTGCACCTCTGTTGTCTCTTTCTGCACTCGTCTTCCCTCTTTCTGTACCTCTCTTGTCTGTTTCTGCATCTCACTTGCCTCTTTCTGCACTTTTCTTGCTTCTTTCTACACCTCAGTTGCTTCTTTCAGCAATTCTCTTGCCTCCTTCTGCACTTCTATTGCCTGTTTCTGCACCTCTCTTGCCTCTTTCTGCACCTCTCTTTCCTTTTTCTGCACCTCACTTGCTTCTTTCTGATTTTCTCTTGCCTCTTTCTGCACCCCTGTTGCTTCATTCTGCACTTTCCATGCTTCTTTCTGCATCTGTCTTGCTTCTTTCTGCACCCCTGTTTTTCTTTCTCCACTCGTCTTCCCTCTTTCTGTACCTTTCTTGCCTGTTTCTGCATCTCACTTGCCTCTTTCTGCACTTTTCTTGCTTCTTTCTACACCTCTGTTTCTTCTTTCAGCAATTTTCTTGCCTCTTTCTGCACTTCTCTTGCCTGTTTCTGCACCTCTCTTGCCTCTTTCTGCACCTGTCTTCCCTCTTTATACAACTCTATTGCCTCTTTCTACACCTCTCTTTCCTCTTTCTGCACCACTCGTGCCTCTTTTTTTACCTCTGTTGCTTCTTTCTGCACTTCTCTCTCCTCTTTCTGCACCCCTCTTGCCTCTTTCTGCACCGCTGATGCTTCTGTCTGCACTTCTATTGCCCCTTTCTGCACCTCTCTTGCTTCTTTCTGCATCTGTCTTGCTTCTTTCTGCATCCCTGTTGTCTCTTTCTGCACTCGTCTTCTCTCTTTCTGTACCTTTCTTGCCTGTTTCTGCATCTCACTTGCCTCTTTCTGCACTTTTCTTGCTTCTTTCGACACCTCTGTTGCCTCTTTCTACACCTCTCTTCCCTCTTTCTGCACCATTCTTGCCTCTTTTTGTACCTCTGTTACTTCTTTCTGCACTTCTCTTGCTTCTTTTTGCACTTCTTTTGCCTCTTTCTGCACCGTTCATGCCTCTTTCAGCACCTCTGTTGCTTTTCAATGCACTTCTCTTCCCTCTTCCTGCACTGCTCTTGCCTCTTTCTGAATCCCTCTTGCCTCTTTGAGCACCTCTTTTGCTTCTTTCTGCACTTCTCTCTCCTCTTTCTGCACCCCTCATGCCTCTTTCTGCACCTCTGATGCTTCTTTCTGCACTTCTCTCTCCTCTTTCTGCACCCCTCATGCCTCTGTCTGGATCTCTCTTGCTTCTTTCTGCAGCTGAAGTGCCTCTTTCAGCACCTCTGTTGTCTCTTTCTGCACTAGTCTTCCCTTTTTCTGTACCTTTCTTGCCTGTTTCTGCATCTCACTTGCCTCATTCTGCACTTTCCATGCTTCTTTCTGCACCTGTCTTGCTTCTTTCTGCACCCCTGTTGTCTCTTTCTGCACTCGTCTTCCCTCTTTCTATACCTTTCTTGTCTGTTTCTGCATCTCACTTGCCTCTTTCTGCACTTTTCTTGCTTCTTACTACACCTCTGTTGCTTCTTTCAGCAATTCTCTTGCCTCCTTCTGCACTTCTATTGCCTGTTTATGCACCTCTCTTGCCTCTTTCTGCACCTCTCTTGCCTTTTTCTGCACCTCACTTGCTTCTTTCTGCTTTTCTCTTGCCTCTTTCTGCACCCCTGTTGCTTCATTCCGCACTTTCCATGCTTCTTTCTGCACCTGTCTTGCTTCTTTCTGCACCCCTGTTGTCTCTTTATGTACCTCTTTTGCCTGTTTCTGCAACTGTCTTGCCTCTTTCTGCACTTGTCTTGCCTGTTTCTGCACCTCTCTTGCCTCTTTCTGCACCCGTCTTCCCTCTTTATACAACTTTATTGCCTCTTTCTACACCTCTCTTTCCTCTTTCTGCACCACTCTTGATTCTTTTTGTACCTCTGTTACTTTTTTCTGCACTTTTCTTGCTTCTTTCTGCACTTCTCTTGCCTCTTTCTGCACCCTTCATGCCTCATTCAGCACCTCTGTTGCTTTTTTCTGCGCTTCTCTTCCCTCTTCCTGCACCCCTCATGCCTCTTTCTGCACCACTGATGCTTCTTTCTGCACTTCTATTGCCCCTTTCTGCACCTCTCTTGCTTCTTTCTGCAGCTGACTTGCCTATTTCAGCACCTCTGTTGTCTCTTTCTGCACTCGTCTTCCCTCTTTCTGTACCTTTCTTGCCTGTTTCTGCATCTCACTTGCCTCATTCTGCACTTTCCCTGCTTCTTTCTGCACCTGTCTTGCTTCTTTCTGCACCCCTGTTGTCTCTTTCTGCACTCGTCTTCCCTCTTTCTGTACCTTTCTTGCCTGTTTCTGCATCTCACTTGCCTCTTTCTGTACTTTTCTTGCTTCTTACACCTCTGTTGCTTCTTTCAGCAATTCTCTTGCCTCTTTCTGCACTTCTCCTGCCTGTTTCTGCACCTCTCTTGCCTATTTCTGCACCTCTCTTGCCTCTTTCTGCACCTCTCTTGCCTCTTTCTCCACCTCACTTGCTTTTTTCTGCACTTGTCTTGCCTCTTTCTGCACGCCTGTTGCTTCATTCTGCACTTCCCATGCTTCTTTCTGCACCTGTCTTGCTTCTTTCTGCACCCCTGTTGTCTCTTTATGTACCTCTTCAGCCTGTTTCTGCAACTCTCTTGCCTTTTTCTACAGTTCTCTTGTCTCCTTCTGCACCTCGGTAACTTTTTTCTGCACTTCTCTTGCCTCTTTTTGCACCCCTATTGCTTCATTCTGCACTTTCCATGCTTCTTTCTGCATCTGTCTTGCTTCTTTTTGCACCCCTGTTGTCTCTTTCTGCTATCGTCTTCCCTATTTCTGTACCTTTCTTGCCTGTTTCTGCATCTCACTTGTCTCTTTTTGCACTTTTCTTGCTTCTTTCGACACCTCTGTTGCTCCTTTCAGCAATTCTCTTGCCTCTTTGTGCACTTCTCTTGCCTGTTTCTGAATCCCTCTTGCCTCTTTCTGCACCCGTCTTCCCTCTTTGTGCAACTCTCTTGCCTCTTTCTACACCTATCTTCCCTCTTTCTGCACCCCTCTTGCCTCTATTTGTACCTCTGTTACTTATTTCCGCACTTCTCTTGCTTCTTTCTGCACTTCTCTTGCCTCTTTCTGCACCGTTCGTGCTTCTTTCAGCACTCTGTTGCTTTTCTCTGTACTTCTCTTCCCTCTTCCTGCACCACTCTTGCCTCTTTGAGCACCTCTTTTGCTTCTTTCTGCACTTCTCTCTCCTCTTTCTGCACCCCTCATGCCTCTTTCTGCACCTCTGTTGCCTCTTTCAGCACCTCTCTTGCTTCTTTCTGCAGCTGACTTGCCTCTTTCAGCACCTCTGTTGTCTCTTTCTGCACTAGTCTTCCCTCTTTCTGTACCTTTCTTGCCTGTTTCTACATCTCACTTGCCTCATTCTGCACATTCCATGCTTCTTTCTGCACCTGTCTTGCTTCTTTCTGCACCCCTGTTGTCTCTTTCTGCACTCGTCTTCCCTCTTTCTGTACCTCTCTTGTCTGTTTCTGCATCTCACTTGCCTCTTTCTGCACTTTTCTTGCTTCTTTCTACACCTCAGTTGCTTCTTTCAGCAATTCTCTTGCCTCCTTCTGCACTTCTATTGCCTGTTTCTGCACCTCTCTTGCCTCTTTCTGCACCTCTCTTGCCTTTTTCTGCACCTCACTTGCTTCTTTCTGATTTTCTCTTGCCTCTTTCTGCACCCCTGTTGCTTCATTCTGCACTTTCCATGCTTCTTTCTGCATCTGTCTTGCTTCTTTCTGCACCCCCTGTTGTTTCTTTCTGCACTCGTCTTCCCTCTTTCTGTACCTTTCTTGCCTGTTTCTGCATCTCACTTGCCTCTTTCTGCACTTTTCTTGCTTCTTTCTACACCTCTGTTGCTTCTTTCAGCAATTTTCTTGCCTCTTTCTGCACTTCTCTTGCCTGTTTCTGCACCTCTCTTGCCTCTTTCTGCACCTGTCTTCCCTCTTTATACAACTCTATTGCCTCTTTCTACACCTCTCTTTCCTCTTTCTGCACCACTCGTGCCTCTTTTTTTACCTCTGTTGCTTCTTTCTGCACTTCTCTCTCCTCTTTCTGCACCCCTCTTGCCTCTTTCTGCACTGCTGATGCTTCTGTCTGCACTTCTATTGCCCCTTTCTGCACCTCTCTTGCTTCTTTCTGCATCTGTCTTGCTTCTTTCTGCACCCCTGTTGTCTCTTTCTGCACTCGTCTTCTCTCTTTCTGTACCTTTCTTGCCTGTTTCTGCATCTCACTTGCCTCTTTCTGCACTTTTCTTGCTTCTTTCTACACCTCTGTTGCTTCTTTCAGCAATTTTCTTGCCTCTTTCTGCACTTCTCTTGCCTGTTTCTGCACCTCTCTTGCCTCTTTCTGCACCTGTCTTCCCTCTTTATACAACTCTATTGCCTCTTTCTACACCTCTCTTTCCTCTTTCTGCACCACTCGTGCCTCTTTTTTTACCTCTGTTGCTTCTTTCTGCACTTCTCTCTCCTCTTTCTGCACCCCTCTTGCCTCTTTCTGCACTGCTGATGCTTCTGTCTGCACTTCTATTGCCCCTTTCTGCACCTCTCTTGCTTCTTTCTGCATCTGTCTTGCTTCTTTCTGCACCCCTGTTGTCTCTTTCTGCACTCGTCTTCTCTCTTTCTGTACCTTTCTTGCCTGTTTCTGCATCTCACTTGCCTCTTTCTGCACTTTTCTTGCTTCTTTCGACACCTCTGTTGTCTCTTTCTACACCTCTCTTCCTTCTTTCTGCACTTCTCTTGCTTCTTTTTGCACTTTTTTTGCGTCTTTCTGCACCGTTCGTGCCTCTTTCAGCACTTTTGTTGCATTTCAATGCACTTCTCTTCCCTCTTCCTGCACCTCTCTTGCCTCTTTTTGTACCTCTGTTGCTTCTTTCTGCACTGCTCTTGCCTCTTTCTGAATCCCTCTTGCCTCTTTGAGCACCTCTTTTGCTTCTTTCTGCACTTCTCTCTCCTCTTTCTGCACCCCTCATGCCTCTTTCTGCACCTCTGATGCTTCTTTCTGCACTTCCATTGCCTCTGTCTGCATCTCTCTTGCTTCTTTCTGCAGCTGACGTGCCTCTTTCAGCACCTCTGTTGTCTCTTTCTGCACTAGTCTTCCCTTTTTCTGTACCTTTCTTGCCTGTTTCTGCATCTCACTTGCCTCATCCTGCACTTTCCATGCTTCTTTCTGCACCTGTCTTGCTTCTTTCTGCACCCCTGTTGTCTCTTTCTGCACTCGTCTTCCCTCTTTCTGTACCTTTCTTGTCTGTTTCTGCATCTCACTTGCCTCTTTCTGCACTTTTCTTGCTTCTTTCGACACCTCTGTTGTCTCTTTCTACACCTCTCTTCCTTCTTTCTGCACTTCTCTTGCTTCTTTTTGCACTTTTTTGCGTCTTTCTGCACCGTTCGTGCCTCTTTCAGCACTTTTGTTGCATTTCAATGCACTTCTCTTCCTCTTCCTGCACCTCTCTTGCCTCTTTTTGTACCTCTGTTGCTTCTTTCTGCACTGCTCTTGCCTCTTTCTGAATCCCTCTTGCCTCTTTGAGCACCTCTTTTGCTTCTTTCTGCACTTCTCTCTCCTCTTTCTGCACCCCTCATGCCTCTTTCTGCACCTCTGATGCTTCTTTCTGCACTTCCATTGCCTCTGTCTGCATCTCTCTTGCTTCTTTCTGCAGCTGACGTGCCTCTTTCAGCACCTCTGTTGTCTCTTTCTGCACTAGTCTTCCCTTTTTCTGTACCTTTCTTGCCTGTTTCTGCATCTCACTTGCCTCATCCTGCACTTTCCATGCTTCTTTCTGCACCTGTCTTGCTTCTTTCTGCACCCCTGTTGTCTCTTTCTGCACTCGTCTTCCCTCTTTCTGTACCTTTCTTGTCTGTTTCTGCATCTCACTTGCCTCTTTCTGCACTTTTCTTGCTTCTTACTACACCTCTGTTGCTTCTTTCAGCAATTCTCTTGCCTCCTTCTGCACTTCTATTGCCTGTTTATGCACCTCTCTTGCCTCTTTCTGCACCTCTCTTGCCTTTTTCTGCACCTCACTTGCTTCTTTCTGCTTTTCTCTTGCCTCTTTCTGCACCCCTGTTGCTTCATTTCGCACTTTCCATGCTTCTTTCTGCACCTGTCTTGCTTCTTTCTGCACCCCTGTTGTCTCTTTATGTACCTCTTTTGCCTGTTTCTGCAACTGTCTTGCCTCTTTCTGCAGTTCTCTTGCCTCCTTCTGCACCTCTGTTGCTTCTCTCTGCACTTCTCTTGCCTCTTTCTGCACCCCTGCTGCTTCATTCTGCACTTTACATGCTTCTTACTGCATCTGTCTTGCTTGTAGGAGAGTAGGATCTGCTTCACATGGGTACCCCCACTTTTTGCTGATGCTTCACTGTTTTTCGACCTTAGTCTGGCTGGGGCCCTGCTAATCAGAACCCCAGCCTAGCTGCTTCCCTCTCTAAAATGGTTTCCATGTGCCTTAGGCACATCTCTGATTGGAATCTGGAGTGCCCTTATAAGTCCCTAGTATATGGTATACTATGTACCCAGGGCATAGGTACCTCAGAGGCCTACCAGGGGCTGCAGCATGTATTGTGCCACCCCTGGAAGGCCATCCAAACTGACACCACAGGTCTGCTACTGCAGCCTGGGTAAGGTGGTGCATGCACCCCTTACTGTGATATAGGCTACCTATATCACTATATACATACACACATATAAACCTATAAGTCACTCCTATGAAGGCCTTATCAATCCTGAAGGCAGAGTGCGTGGTTCCTATGTGAGAGGGTGCCCCTGCATGAGCAGGGCCCCTCTGCAGCGTTCGGAGACCCTTCTCTAATGCTGTTTGTAGTGCAGCCTGACCATATACTCTTAAGCGCATTATAACCTCGCGTTAAATGGTAACTTTGGGATGGCTGCACGGAAACATGTCGTGTTTGGTGTCAAACATCTTGGAATACTACCCCCCCACCAGTTCTGGTGGCGGGGGTAGCATTCCACCCTTCTAGAGGGAAAGACATGTACACACCGGTATGCCCGGTACTGACTTTCCAGAGCCCTGGCATCACAAAATGGATGCCACTGCCACAGACACGAGTCTGGCCTCCTGCTGCTGACCAAAACTCCGGCAGGGGCTGGGAGGGAGCACTCTTTGGTGCTTTGAAGTCCTGCACTGGGGGCACATTTGGTGTCCCTGTGCATACCCCAGTTCAAACCGGCTCAGGGGCTTCCAGCCCCTGCTCTGTGCGAAACTGGACAAAGGGAAAGGGTGTAACCACCCCTCTGCCCTGGCCCTCCCATAGGTGGGGCCACAGAGTATGTCCAACCCCCTACCTTAGTATAAGTAAGGGAACCCAGTCCTTAGGACTTTAGATTTACCTGGACGAAACTCTGATACAGAATCCTGGACCTTCGATGCTCTACTTTAAGATTAGAGGACTGAAGAATCTCCCTTGGGGTCAAGGAGGGACTCCCCTGCTTGGCAGGCACCAAAGAAGCAATTGTCTGGTCTGCATCGCTGAAGCTCCCATTGGACGCTGAAGTCTTTGCATCACCAGAGGTAGATTTCCAGACTTCCCCGAGGCTGCTCTGAGTCCCCAGCAAAGCTGAGGCCCGTAGCTGTCGTGGGTAACGTGGAACCGTGACCCCTGAACACCAAACGCATTTGCAAGTGCATCCTCTTCTGGGTCTCCCACGAAGTCGTGCTTTGGGCTCCGAGTAGCCCCATCCTCCAGCACCAACTGCACTGAAGATCACTGGCCTCCACTCCACGAGTGTCCTGTGAGCCAGTTCCACGTGCACCGTCTTGAGGCTCCTTCGCGGTCGCTAGTCCGTTGGCTAGTAGGCCCTCCCGAACACCAATCTTTTTCTGCTTGGGCTCCCTGGTTGCTCCACGTGTGCCCTGACTTATCTTCGCTGGGTGAGTCCCCCAGACCTTGCTGGTTTGCAACATCGTCCTTCTTTGATTTCCACGAGACTTGCCGTTGCCAAGGCTTGTTGGGTCCAATCCGGTTGCTGACACCCCTGCAATTGACAGACATTATGGGGCAGCTCGAATCCAGCTCCTGGTTGTCATCGACGCCTCCTGGACCTCGTGGCTGAAGAGTCAAGACAACCATCAACCTACCTGAAGCACTCGACATCGGTGGGCATATGCTCATCGCCTTCCTGGTCACTGGCTAGTGACCCAGACTCTGTCCCCTCTGCTTTCAGGTTCTTCAGATCTTCGATCCAGCTTTGGATCCACCCGAACACTTTCGACTTGGCCGCCAGCAGCACTTTGCAGCAGATCGCTATTGAAAGCGACGACGAAACCCGACCCCGAAAGACACCTATGCACCCGGCTTCCCTGGGTGAGGTAACTCGAGTACTCTGGTGCTCCCATGGGTATTGACACTAGAACAGCCTAGTTCTCAAAGGGTTTGCTCCAAGTCCTCCTCTAAGTGTCCCTTTTCTTTTAAATTCTAATCGCGACTTTCCCCATAGAAGTTAACGGTGGTTCGTGGTTGTGTTCATACACTGCACGCGTCCCCCGTGGGTCCCCTGTGTCACTGCCTTGGGTGGTTCCTTGTGGTCCAAGCACTTCTACAGGCTCTAGGCCTTGTGTCTAGCTCAGTCGTGGTTCTTATACTACTTTATTGGTATATGGTTTGGTACACCCCTGGGGCTCAAACATGTACTTGTGCTATTACTGTAGATAACTAACTCGTAACGTATGTACTTCGAACTCTAGCCTCATAAAGAGACTAGAGGGGTGTGTTTAGTAATAAATACATATATTTTAAATATATACCTGGTGTGGTCCTCTTTCATTTGGTCACTCAAGAGATTATAGACTGGTAAAACAAGGTGCTTTACATTCCTTCAAGACTTAGCCTGAAGGCTGCTCTCCATAGCTACCACAAGGATAGCTTTCAATAAAGGTTGTCTTTAACCTATCTCCAATAAGGGGTTGTTTGGACTGGTGCAAGGTGCCCACTATAATTAGTGGACAGCATATGCCAGGCCAACTTCTCACATTGCTTCTTTCTGCCCCCCTGTTGTCTCTCTCTGCACATGTCTTTCCTCTTTCTGGACTTTTCTTGCCTGTTTCTGCATCTCACTTGCCTTTTTCTGCACTTTTCTTGCTTCTTTATACACCTCTGTTGCTTCTTTCAGCAATTCTCTTGCCTCTTTCTGCACTTCTCTTGCCTGTTTCTGCACCCCTCTTGCCTCTTTCTACACCCGTCTTCCCTCTTTATGCAACTCTCTTGCCTCTTTCTACACCTCTCTTCCCTCTTTCTGCACCACTCTTGCCTCTTTTTGTACCTCTGTTGCTTCTTTCTGCACTTCTCTTGCCTCTTTCTGCACCCTTCGTGACTCTTTCAGCACCTCTGTTGCTTCTTTATGCACTTCTCTTCCTTCTTTCTGCACTCCTCGTGCCTCCTACTGCACCTCTGTTGCTTCTTTCTGCACTTCTCTTGGTTCTTTCTGCACTGCTCTTGCCTCTTTCTGCCTCCCTCTTTGAGCACCTCTTTTGCTTATTTCTGCACTTCTCTCTCCTCTTTCTGCACCCCTCTTGCCTCTTTCTGCACCTCTGATGCTTCTTTCTGCACTTCTATTGCCTCTTTCTGCACCTCTCTTGCTTCTTCCTGCAGCTGACTTGCCTCTTTCAGCACCTCTGTTGCCTCTTTCTGCACTCGTCTTCCCTCTTTCTGTACCTTTCTTGCCTGTTTCTGCATCTCACTGGCCTCTTTCTGCACTTTTCTTGCTTCTTCCTACACCTCTGTTGCTTCTTTCAGCAATTCTCTTCCCTCTTTCTGCACTTCTCTTGCATGTTTCTGCATCTCTCTTGCCTGTTTCTGCACCTCTCTTGACTCTTTCTGCACCTCACTTGCTTCTTTCTGCACTTCTCTTGCCTCTTTCTGCACCCCTGTTGCTTCTTTCTGCACTTTCCATGCTTCTTTCTGCACCTGTCTTGCTCCTTTCTCCACCCCTGGTGTCACTTTATGTATCTCTTTTGCCAGTTTCTGTAACTCTCTTGCCTCTTTCTGCAGTTCTTTTGCCTCCTTCTGCCCCTCTGTTGCTTCTTTCTGGAACTTCTCCTGCCTCTTTCTGCACCCCTGTTGATTCATTCTGCACTTTCCATGCTTCTTTCTGCATCTGTCTTGCTTCTTTCTGCACCCCTTTTGTCTCTTTCTGCACTCATCTTCCCTCTTTCTGTGCCTTTCTTGCCTGTTTCTGCATCTCACTTGCCTCTTTCTGCACTTTTCTTGCTTCTTTCTACACCTTGGTTGCTTCTTACAGAAATTCTCTTGCCTCTTTCTGTACTTCTCTTGCCGGTTTCTGCACCCCTCCTGCCTCTTTCTGCACCTGTCTTCCCTCTTTGTGCAACACTACTGCCTCTTTCTACACCTCTCTTCCCTCTTTCTGCACCACTCTTGCCTCTGTTTGTACCTCTGTTGCTTCTTTCTGCACTTCTCTTGACTCTTTTTGCACCCTTCGTGCCTCTGTCAGCACATCTGTTGCGTTTTTCTGCACTTCTCCTCCTTCTTTCTGCACTCCTCGTGCCTCCTTCTGCACCTCTGTTGCTTCCTTCTGTACTTCTCTTGGTTCTTTCTGCACTGCTCTTGCCTCTTTCTGCATCCCTCTTGCCTCTTTGAGCACCTCTTTTGCATCTTTCTGCACTTCTCTCTCCTCTTTCTGCATCCCTCTTGCCTCTTTCTGCACCTTCGGTACTTCTTTCTGCACTTCTATTGCCTTTTTCAGCACCTCTGTTGCTTTTTTCTGCAGATCTTGCTTCTTTCTGCACCTCACTTCCCTCTTTCTGCACTTCTCTAGCTTCTTTCTATACCTCTGTTGCTTCTTTCAGCAATTCTCTTGCCTCTGTTTGCACTTCTCTTGCCTCTTTCTGCACCTCTCTTGCCTAATTCTGCACCTCACTTGCTTTTTTCTGCACTTCTCCTGCCTCTTTCTGCACCCCTGTTGATTCATTCTGCACTTTCCATGCTTCTTTCTGCACCTGTCTTGCTTCTTTCTGCACCCCTGTTGTCTCTTTATGTACCTCTATTGCCTGTTTCTGCAGCTCTCTTACCTCTTTCTGCAGTTCTTTTGCCTCCTTCTGCCCCTCTGTTGCCTTCTCTTGCCTCTTTCTGCACCCCTATTGCTTCATTCTGCACTTTCCATGCTTCTTTCTGCATCTGTCTTGCTTGTTTCTGCACCCCTGTTGTCTCTTTCTTCACTCGTCTTCCCTCTTTCTGTACCTTTCTTGCCTGTTTCTGCATCTCACTTGCCTCTTTCTGCACTTTTCTTGCTTCTTTCTACACCTTGGTTGCTTCTTACAGCAATTCTCTTGCCTCTTTCTGCACTTCTCTTGCCGGTTTCTGCACCCCTCCTGCCTCTTTCTGCACCTGTCTTCCCTCTTTGTGCAACACTACTGCCTCTTTCTACACCTCTCTTCCCTCTTTCTGCACCACTCTTGCCTCTGTTTGTACCTCTGTAGCTTCTTTCTGCACTTCTCTTGACTCTTTCTGCACCCTTCGTGCCTCTGTCAGCACATCTGTTGCGTCTTTCTGCACTTCTCCTTCTTTCTGCACTCCTCGTGCCTCCTTCTGCACCTCTGTTGCTTCCTTCTGTACTTCTCTTGGGTCTTTCTGCACTGCTCTTGCCTCTTTCTGCATCCCTCTTGCCTCTTTGAGCACCTCTTTTGCATCTTTCTGGACTTCTCTCTCCTCTTTCTGCATCCCTCTTGCCTCTTTCTGCACCTTCGGTACTTCTTTCTGCACTTCTATTGCCTTTTTCAGCACCTCTGTTGCTTTTTTTCTGCAGATCTTGCTTCTTTCTGCACCTCACAGGGAAGCCGGGTGCATAGGTGTCTTTCGGGGTCGGGTTTCGTCGTCGCTTTCTATGGCGATCTGCTGCAAAGTGCTGCTGGCGACCAAGTCGAAAGTGTTCGGGTGGATCCAAAGGTGGATCGAAGATCTGAAGAACCTGAAAGCAGAGGGGACAGAGTCTGGGTCACCCAAGGGAGATTCTTCAGTCCTCTAATCTTAAAGTAGAGCGTCGAAGGTCCAGGATTCTGTATCAGAGTTTCGTCCAGGTAAATCTAAAGTCCTAAGGACTGGGTTCCCTTACTTATACTAAGGTAGGGGGTTGGACATACTCTGTGACCCCACCTATGGGAGGGTCAGGGCAGAGGGGTGGTTACACCCCTTTCCCTTTGTCCAGTTTTGCGCCAGAGCAGGGGCTGGAAGCCCCTGAGCCGGTTTGAACTGGGGTATGCACAGGGACACCAAGTGTGCCCCCAGTGCAGGACTTCAAAGCACCAGAGAGTGCTCCCGCCCAGGCCCAATACACACTATCCTGTCTGGGGAGGTGGTCACACCTCCCTGGGACAGGAAACCTATTGTCCAGGCCTCCCCTGCCGGAGTGAAGGGTGGAATGCTACCCCCGCTGCCAGAACTGGTGGGGTGTTAGTATTCCAAGATGTTTGACACCAAACACGACATGTTTCCGTGCAGCCATCCCAAAGTTAGCATTTAACGCGAGGTTATAATGCGCTTAAGAGTATATGGTCAGGCTGCACTACAAACAGCATCATAGAAGGGTCTCCGAACGCTGCAGAGGGGCCCTGCTCATGCAGGGGCACCCTCTCACATAGGAACCACGCACTCTGCCTTCAGGATTGATTAGGCCTGCCATAGGAGTGACTTATAGGTTTATATGTGTGCATGTATATAGTGATATAGGTAGCCTATATCACAGTAAGGGGTGCATGCACCACCTTACCCAGGCTGCAGTAGCAGACCTGTGGTGTCAGTTTGGATGGCCTTCCAGGGGTGGCACAATACATTCTGCAGCCCCTGGTAGGCCTCTGAGGTACCTATGCCCTGGGTACATAGTATACCATATACTAGGGACTTATGAGGGCACTCCAGATTCCAATCAGAGATGTGCCTAAGGCACATGGAAACCATCTTAGAGAGGAAGCAGCTAGGCTGGGGTTCTGATTAGCAGGGCCCCAGCCAGACTAAGGTCGAAAAACAGTGAAGCATCAGCAAAAAGTGGGGGTACCCATGTGAAGCAGATCCTACTCTCCTACACAACCCCCCAAACGTAGGGACATTAAACTAACCTTGCCCAGTTAAGTCTTCATGTTCTAAGTGGAAGTACCTAGTGAGTCCATCTGCATTGGCATGGTTACTCCCAGGTCTATGTTCCACTGTGAAGTCCATCCCCTGTAGGGAAATGGACCACCTAAGCAGTTTGGGGTTTTCACCCTTCATTTGTTTTAGCCATAAGAGGGGCTTATGGTCTGTTTGAACAAGGAAGTGAGTACCAAACAAGTATGGCCTCAACTTCTTCAGAGCCCAGACCACAGCAAAGGCCTCCCTCTCAATGGCTGACCAACGTTTCTCTCTAGGGTTCAGCCTTCTGCTAATGAAAGCTACTGGCTGATCCTGACCTTCTTCATTCAATTGTGACAGTACAGCCCCTACCCCCAATTCAGATGCATCAGTTTGAACAATGAACTTCTTGGAGTAATCAGGACTCTGTAGAATGGGAGCAGTGCACATGGCCTGCTTCAGGTCATCAAATGCCTTTTGACAGCTAACTGTCCACTGAACCTTTTTGGGCATTTTCTTGGAAGTTAAGTCATTCAGGGGTGTGACTATTGATCCATACCCCTTGACAAATCTCCTATAGTACCCAGTCAGGCCTAAGAAGGCTCTCACCTGAGTCTGGGTAGTTGGAGCAGTCCAGTCCATGATGGTCTGGATCTTGCTCTGCAGTGGTTGAACCTGGCCTCCACCCACAAGGTGGCCCAGGTACACAACCTGACTCTGCCCTATCTGGCACTTGGTGGCCTTGATAGTCAGGCCTGCTTTCTGCAGGGCCTGTAAAACATTTCTGAGGTGGATCCTCCCAGGTGGAGCTAAAGACAGCAATATCATCTAGATATGCTGCACTATAGGCTTCCAGACCTGTAAGGACTGTATTCACCAACCTCTGAAAAGTGGCAGGTGCATTCTTCAGACCAAAGGGCATCACCACAAATTGATAATGCCCACTAGGGGTTGAGAATGCTGTCTTTGGCTTTGCATCATCAGCTAGTCTGATCTGCCAGTAGCCAGCTGTCAGGTCAAATGTGCTTAGATACTTGGCTGAGGCCAAAGTGTCTATTAGCTCATCTGCCCTTGGTATTGGATGGGCATCAGTCCTAGTGACTGCATTGAGACCCCTGTAGTCCACACAAAACCTCATCTCTATTTTCCCACCACTGGTGTGAGGTTTTGGCACAAGGACCACTGGACTAGCCCAAGGGCTATCTGAGGGTTCAATAACTCCCAAATCCAACATCTTCTGGACTTCTGTCCTGATACAGTCCCTGACATGGTCAGGTTGCCTATAAATCTTATTTTTAATAGGCAGACTGTCCCCAGTGTCCACTTCATGAGTGCACCAGGTAGTCTGACTGGGTGTCAGTGAGAATATGTGTCTGAACTGATTGAGCACTTGTCTGCAATCAGTCTGCTGCTGGGTAGTGAGGCTGCCTGCCAAGGCTACACCATCCACTGACCCATCATCAGGGTTCTGTGAGAGCAGGTCAGGGAGTGGGTCACTCTCTTCCTCCTGTCCCTCATCAGTAGCCATGAGCAAGCCCATGTCTGCCCTGTCCACATATGGTTTTAACCTGTTGACATGGAGAACCCTGTGGGGACTCCTGGGTGTTCCTAGGTCTACTAAGTAGGTAACCTCACACTTCTGCTCAACAATGGTATGGGGTCCACTCCATTTGTCTTGGAGAGCTGCTGGGGCTACTGGCTCCAACACCCACACCTTCTGTCCTGGCTGGTAAACAGTCAGTACAGCCTTTTGGTCATGCCAGGCCTTTTGAAGTTCCTGGCTAGCCTCAAGGTTTTTAGTTGCCTTTTTCATATACTCAGCCATCCGGGAGCGGAGACCAAGAACGTAGTCCACTATGTCTTGCTTTGGGGGCTTGAGAGGTAACTCCCATCCTTCCTTCACCAAGCACAGTGGACCCCTGACAGGGTTACCAAACAAAAGTTCAAAAGGGCTGTAGCCAACCCCCTTTTGAGGCACCTCCCTGTACGCAAATAAAAGGCAGGGCAAGAGTATGTCCCATCTTCGCCTAAGCTTTTCTGGGAGCCCTTTAATCATGCCCTTCAAGGTTTTGTTGAATCTCTCAACTAAACCATTGCATTGTGGGTGATAGGGTGTGGTGAACTTGTAAGTCACTCCACACTCCTTCCACATTGCTTTTAAGTATCCAGACATAAAGTTTGCACCCTGTCTGATACAACCTCATTAGGGAAGCCCACTCTTGAGAAAATTCCCAGGAGGGCCCTTCCCACCACAGGCGCTGTAGTGGTCCTAAGGGGAATAGCCTCTGGGTACCTGGTGGCATGATCCACTACCACCAGGATAAACCTGTGCCCAGATGCTGTTTGGGGATCCATGGGACCAACAATGTCAATCCCCACCCTTTCAAAGGGAACCCCACCACAGGTAGTGCTATCAGGGGGCCTTTGTAGTGCCACCTGCCTTGCCACTGGCCTGGCAGGTTACACAGGAGCGACAAAACTCCTTGGTGTCTTCAGACATGTGGGGCCAGTGAAAGTGAGGGACAATTCTGTCCCAAGTCTTGTTCTGGCCCAGGTGACCTGCTAAGGGAATATCATGGGCTAGGGTCAATAGGAAGCCCCTGAACTTCAAAGGTATAACCAACCTCCTGGTAGCACCAGGCTTGGGGTCTCTACACTCTGAGTACAAGAGTCCATCATCCCAATACACAGTATGGGGACCACTAGCTTTCCCAGCAGCCTCAGCAGCAGCTTGCTGTCTGAGGGGTTCAAGAGAGGGCAGCTCTGCTGCTCCTGGCTCAGATCTGCCCTGGAAGGTCCCCCTGTCCCCAAGAACTCAACCTGTTCAGGTTCAAGCTTCTCTGGGACAGTTCCTTCCTCAGGACTGAGATCATCCCCTCAAGGGACTGATCTTCCTTCTGAGCCAAGGGGAAGGCACTGCCTTTACCCTACTACTCCTCTTCTTGGAAGGCACTTGGTCCATTATTCCAGAATCCAAGGCCTGTTCAGTGCTAGACATTTTGGCTTGTGACCTGGTCACAGCAAACACATCTGCAGGGATCCCCAGCATTTCTGCATGGGTCCTGAGCTCCACTTCTGCCCAAGCTGAAGTTTCTAAGTCATTGCCAAGCAAGCATTCAACGGGTAGGTCTGCACTTACCACAACCTTCTTAAGGCCAGTTACCCCTCCCCAGGAGAAGTTAACAACTGCCAGAGTATGGTCTGTTCTGACGTTGCTAGCATTGGTCACTTGGTACATCTCACCAAGTATAATCTGCCCAGGATTCACAAGGTCTTGTGTCACCATGGTGACACTTGCCCCTGTGTCCCTAAATGCCAAAGCCTCTCTTCCATTGATTAAAGGTTGTTGTCTGTACTTGCCCAGATTACTGGGACTCACAGAGGAGGTCATATCCATGCCTCCATCCCAGACTAGGACAGCCTGAGTGAGTTCTCTGACTAGGTCAGAGCTCATCTCTTTACCCAGGGTCAACCCTACTAAACCCTTGGCTTGTGTAGTCCCACCACCAACTGTAGCTGCACTAGGGGAGCAGGTGCCTTAGGGGCATTGGTGGGGGCTGGAGTCGAGTCTTTGGACTTGGTGCAATCACTGGTCCAGTGGGTCTTTTGCTTACAGACCTTGCACCATGGTTTTCTTTGGCCTTTCCCTTTGGTAGACTGTGAATCCCCACCTGAAGAAGATTTTTGGGGGCCTTGTGAAGACTTTTGATCTTTACCCTTCTCCCCCCCCTTATCAGAGGTTTTCGAATCTTGCTTCTTAGGGTCACCACCTTGGTTCTGTACCTTCTGCTTCACCCTGGTTCTGACCCATTTGTCTGCCTTCTTTCCCAATTCTTGGGGAGAGGTCAGATCAGAGTCTACCAGGTGCTGATGCAACAGCTGATTTTGACAGTTATTAAAAATCTGCTCCCTCATTATCAGATTGTACAATCCTGTGAAGTCACATACCTTACTGCCCAATAACCAACCTTCCAGAGCCTTGGCAGAACAATCAACAAAGTCCACCCAGTCTTGAGTCTGTGCTTTTTGGGTATCCCTGAACTTTAACCTGTACTGTTCAGTGGTTAGGCCAAACCCATCAATTAGAGCACTCTTCAAGACTTTGTAATTATCAGCATCCTCCTCTCTAACAGTGAGGAGCTTGTCTCTACCTTTGTCTGCAAAGGAGAGCCACAAGATTGCTGCCCACTGCTCCTGAGGGACCCTCTGTACTTTACAGGCCCTCTCTAGAGCAGTTATCCATTTGTGGATATCATCCCCACTCTGGTAGGGAGGGACAATCTTGCTCAGGTTTCTATGGTCATAAGACCTTTCCCTATCTTTGGGGAAACTGCTGCCACCATGGGATTCTAGTCCCAACTTTTGTCTCTCTCTATAGAGATCTAGGGACTCCCTGTCTATAGCCAATTGCTGTTTCCTGAGTTCAAGCTGAGTTTGCTCATATTGAATCAGTCTCTTTCTTCTCTCATGAGAGGATTCCCTCCTATGAGAGGAGACAGAGGACCCTATTGAGGTGTCAGAGTGGTTAGACTCCTGAGAAGGAGACCTAGACCTTCTGGGCACACTCAGAACTCTTCCTGGGGAACAAAGGGGAGGTCAGTCTGATCCTCTCCCTCCTCCTCCTCCACAGGAGGAATTGGATTTTCCAGGACAAGGTCATTTTCACCTTCCTGGCCAGTTTCAGAGGGGGGGTCCTGGGTTTCTTCACCCCTGGCCCCTCCCTCATCTTCTTCCCCACCCTCCTTGCCTACCCCTTCAGACCCTAGGGGCCTGCTGAGATCATCAGCTAGTAACACCACCCTGAGGTGTTGGGTGCTGGCACTTTTGCCTGTCTTCAACTTCCTAGTAGTGCATAAGGCTCTCAATTGCAAGAATGGGAGTTTATCATACTTGGAGGGAAGAAGCCCACTGGCTTCTGGCAAGGACTCACTGGGTCCTGGCTTTGAAGACATCACTAGTGAGGTGTGGTGTATGCACTACCTACTCTAGTGTGGCCTACTAAACTCTCTTGAGTTGTAGAAAGGGTGTGCTGTCCCTTAACACACAACTCTAAGTTCAGTAGAACTTACTGTATTACTAAGCTTGATTATATGTACCTTAGGTACCCTTAGTGGTTTTCAGTTGATCAATTCAATTGAGATTATCTGGTAAAACAATAGCAAGCTGGAATCCCACACGCTGCACACCAATGTGAGAAGTTGGCCTGGCATATGCTGTCCACTAATTATAGTGGGCACCTTGCACCAGTCCAAACAACCCCTTATTGGAGATAGGTTAAAGACAACCTTTATTGAAAGCTATCCTAGTGGTAGCTATGGAGAGCAGCCTTCAGGCTAAGTCTTGAAGGAATGTAAAGCAGCTTGTTTTACCAGTCTATAATCTCTTGAGTGACCAAATGAAAGAGGACCACACCAGGTATATATTCAAAATATATGTATTTATTACTAAACACACCCCTCTAGTCTCTTTATGAGGCTAGAGTTCGAAGTACATACGTTACGAGTTAGTTATCTACAGTAATAGCACAAATACACGTTTGAGCCCCAGGGGCGTATCAAACCATATACCAATAAAGTGGTATAAGAACCACGACTGAGCTAGACACAAGGCCTAGAGCCTGTAGAAGTGCTTGGACCACAAGGAAACACCCAAGGCAGTGACACAGGGGACCCACGGGGGACGCGTGCAGTGTATGAACATAACCACGAACCACCGTTAACTTCTATGGGGAAAGTCGCGATTAGAATTTAAAAGAAAAGGGACACTTAGAGGAGGACTTGGAGCAAACCCTTTGAGAACTAGGCTGTTCTAGTGTCTATACCCACGGGAGCACCGGAGTACTCGAGTTACCTCACCCAGGGAAGCCGGGTGCATAGGTGTCTTTCGGGGTCGGGTTTCGTCGTCGCTTTCTATGGCGATCTGCTGCAAAGTGCTGCTGGCGACCAAGTTGAAAGTGTTCGGGTGGATCCAAAGGTGGATCGACGATCTGAAGAACCTGAAAGCAGAGGGGACAGAGTCTGGGTCACTAGCCAGTGACCAGGAAGGCGATGAGCAGATGCCCACCGATGTCGAGTGCTTCAGGTAGATTGACAGTCATCTTGACTCTTCAGCCACGAGGTCCAGGAGGCGTCGACAACAACCAGGAGCTGGATTCGAGCTGTCCCACGACGTCTGTCGATTGCAGGGGTGTTGGTGACCGGATTGGACCCAACAAGCCTTGGCAACGGCAAGTCTTGTGGAAAGCAAAGAAGGACGATGTTGCAGACCAGCAAGGTCTGGGGGACTCACCCAGCAAGGATAAGTCAGGGCACACCTGGAGCAACCAGGAATCCCAAGCAGAAAAAGATTGGCCTTCGGGGGGGCCTACTAGCCAACGGACTAGCGACCGCGAAGGAGCCTTGAGATGGTGCACGTGGAGCTGGCTCACAGGACACTCGTGGAGTGGAGGCCAGTGATCTTTGGTGCAGTTGGTGCTGGAGTCTGCGGCTACTCGGAGCCCAAAGCACGACTTTGTGGGAGACCCAGAAGAGGATGCACTTGCAAATGCGTTTGGTGTCCAGGGTCACGGTTCCACGTTACCCACGACAGCTACGGGCCTCAGCTTTGCTGGGGACTCAGGGCAGCCTCGGGAAGTCTGGAAATCCACCTCTGGTGATGCAAAGACTTCGGCGTCCGACGGGAGCTTTGGCGATGCAGACCGGACAATTGCTTCTTTGGTGCCTGCCAAGCAGGGGAGTCACTCCTTGACCCCAAGGGAGATTCTTCAGTCCTCTAATCTTAAAGTAGAGCGTCGAAGGTCCAGGATTCTGTATCAGAGTTTTGTCCAGGTAAATCTAAAGTCCTAAGGACTGGGTTCCCTTACTTATACTAAGGTAGGGGTTGGACATACTCTGTGACCCCACCTATGGGAGGGTCAGGGCAGAGGGGTGATTACACCCTTTCCCTTTGTCCAGTTTCACACCAGAGCAGGGGCTGGAAGCCCCTGAGCCGGTTTGAACTGGGGTATGCACAGGGACACCAAGTGTGCCCCAAGTGCAGGACTTCAAAGCACCAGAGAGTGCTCACGCCCAGCCCCAATACACACTATCCTGTCTGGGGAGGTGGTCACACCTCCCTGGGACAGGAAACTTATTGTCCAGGCCTCCCCTGCCGGAGTTTCGGTCAGCAGCAGGAGGCCAGACTTGTGTCTGTGGCAGCGGCATCCATTTTGTGATGCCAGGGCTTGGAAAGTCAGTACCGGGCATACCGGTGTGTACATGTCTTTCCCTCTAGAAGGGTGGAATGCTACACCCGCCGCCAGAACTGGCGGGGGTAGTATTCCAAGATGTTTGACACCAAACACGACATGTTTCCGTGCAGCCATCCCAAAGTTAGCATTTAACGTGAGGTTATAATGCGCTTAAGAGTATATGGTCAGGCTGCACTACAAACAGCATCAGAGAAGGGTCTCCGAACGCTGCAGAGGGGCCCTGCTCATGCAGGGGCACCCTCTCACATAGGAACCACGCACTCTGCCTTCAGGATTGATAAGGCCTGCCATAGGAGTGACTTATAGGTTTATATGTGTGTATGTATATAGTGATATAGGTAGCCTATATCACAGTAAGGGGTGCATGCACCACCTTACCCAGGCTGCAGTAGCAGACCTGTGGTGTCAGTTTGGATGGCCTTCCAGGGGTGGCACAATACATGCTGCAGCCCCTGGTAGGCCTCTGAGGTACCTATGCCCTGGGTACATAGTATACCATATACTAGGGACTTATAAGGGCACTCCAGATTCCAATCAGAGATGTGCCTAAGGCACATGGAAACCATCTTAGAGAGGAAGCAGCTAGGCTGGGGTTCTGATTAGCAGGGCCCCAGCCAGACTAAGGTCGAAAAACAGTGAAGCATCAGCAAAAAGTGGGGTACCCATGTGAAGCAGATCCTACTCTCCTACACTCACTTCCCTCTTTCTGCACTTCTCTAGCTTCTTTCTATACCTCTGTTGCTTCTTTCAGCAATTCCCTTGACTCTGTCTGCACTTCTCTTGCCTCTTTCTGCACCTCTCTTGACTCTTTCTGCACCTCACTTGCTTTTTTCTGCACTTCTCCTGCCTCTTTCTGCACCCCTGTTGATTCATTCTGCACTTTCCATGCTTCTTTCTGCACCTGTCTTGCTTCTTTCTGCACCCCTGTTGTCTCTTTATGTACCTCTATTGCCTGTTTCTGCAGCTCTCTTACCTCTTTCTGCACTTTTCTTGCTTCTTTCTACACCTAGGTTGCTTCTCAGCAATTCTCTTGACTCTTTCTGTACTTCTCTTGCCGGATTCTGCACCCCTCTTGCCTCTTTCTGCACCTGTCTTCCCTCTTTGTGCAACACTCTTGCCTCTTTCTATACCTCTCTTCCCTCTTTCTGCACCACTCTTGCCTCTTTTTGTACCTCTGTTGCTTCTTTCTGCACTCCTCTTGCCTCTTTCTGCACCCTTCGTTCCTCTGTCAGCACCTCTGTTGCTTCTTTCTGCACTTCTCTTCCTTCTTTCTGCACTCCTCGTGCCTCCTTCTGCACCTCTGTTGCTTCTTTCTGCACTTCTCTTGGTTCTTTCTGCACTGCTCTTGCCTCTTTCTGCATCCCTCTTGCCTCTTTGAGCACCTCTTTTGCTTCTTTCTGCACTTCTCTCTCCTCTTTCTGCACCCCTCTTGCCTCTTTCTGCACCTTTGGTGCTTCTTTCTGCTCTTCCATTGCCTCTTTCAGCACCTCTATTGCTTTATTTCTGCAGATCTTGCTTCTTTCTGCACCTCACTTGCGTCTTGCTGCAATTCTCTTGCCTCTTTCTGCTCTTCTCTTACTTCTTTCTGTACCCCTCCTGCCTCTTTCTGCACTTCTCTTGCCTGTTTCTGCACCCCTCTTGCCTATTTCTGCACCTGTCTTCACTCTTTGTGCAACACTCATGCCTCTTTCTACACCTCTCTTCCCTCTTTCTGCACCACTCTTGCCTCTGTCAGCACCTCTGTTGCTTCTTTCTGCACTTCTCTTCCTTCTTTCTGCACTCCTCGTGCCTCCTTCTGCACTTCTGTTGCTTCTTTCTGCACTTCTCTTGGTTCTTTCTGCACTGCTCTTGACTCTTTCTGCATCCCTCTTGCCTTTTTGAGTACCTCTTTTGCTTCTTTCTGCACTTCTCTCTCCTCTTTCTGCACCCCTCTTGCCTCTTTCTGCACCTCTGATGCTTCTTTCTGCACTTCTATTGCCTCTTTCTGCACCTCTCTTGCTTCTTCCTGCAGCTGACTTGCCTCTTTCAGCACCTCTGTTGTCTCTTTCTGCACTCATCTTCCCTCTTTCTGTACCTTTCTTGCCTGTTTCTGCATCTCACTGGCCTCTTTCTGCACTTTTTTTGCTTCTTCCTACACCTCTGTTGCTTCTTTCAGCAATTCTCTTCCCTCTTTCTGCACTTCTCTTGCATGTTTCTGCATCTCTCTTGCCTGTTTCTGCACCTCTCTTGACTCTTTCTGCACCTCACTTGCTTCTTTCTGCACTTCTCTTGCCTCTTTCTGCACCCCTGTTGCTTCTTTCTGCACTTTCCATGCTTCTTTCTGCACCTGTCTTGCTCCTTTCTCCACCCCTGGTGTCTCTTTATGTATCTCTTTTGCCAGTTTCTGTAACTCTCTTGCCTCTTTCGCCTCCTTCTGCCCCTCTGTTGCTTCTTTCTGGAACTTCTCTTGCCTCTTTCTACACCCCTTTTGCTTCATTCTGCACTTTCCATGCTTCTTTCTGCATCTGTCTTGCTTCTTTCTGCACCCCTTTTGTCTCTTTCTGCACTCGTCTTCCCTCTTTCTGTGCCTTTCTTGCCTGTTTCTGCATCTCACTTGCCTCTTTCTGCACTTTTCTTGCTTCTTTCTACACCTTGGTTGCTTCTTACAGCAATTCTCTTGCCTCTTTCTGCACTTCTCTTGCCGGTTTCTGCACACCTCCTGCCTCTTTCTGCACCTGTCTTCCCTCTTTGTGCAACACTACTGCCTCTTTCTACACCTCTCTTCCCTCTTTCTGCACCACTCTTGCCTCTGTTTGTACCTCTGTAGCTTCTTTCTGCACTTCTCTTGACTCTTTCTGCACCCTTCGTGCCTCTGTCGGCACATCTGTTGCGTCTTTCTGCACTTCTCCTCCTTCTTTCTGCACTCCTCGTGCCTCCTTCTGCACCTCTGTTGCTTCCTTCTGTACTTCTCTTGGTTCTTTCTGCACTGCTCTTGCCTCTTTCTGCATCCCTCTTGCCTCTTTGAGCACCTCTTTTGCATCTTTCTGGACTTCTCTCTCCTCTTTCTGCATCCCTCTTGCCTCTTTCTGCACCTTCGGTACTTCTTTCTGCACTTCTATTGCCTTTTTCAGCACCTCTGTTGCTTTTTTTCTGCAGATCTTGCTTCTTTCTGCACCTCACTTCCCTCTTTCTGCACTTCTCTAGCTTCTTTCTATACCTCTGTTGCTTCTTTCAGCAATTCTCTTGCCTCTGTCTGCACTTCTCTTGCCTCTTTTTGCACCTCTCTTGCCTCTTTCTGCACCTCACTTGCTTTTTTCTGCACTTCTCCTGCCTCTTTCTGCACCCCTGTTGATTCATTCTGCACTTTCCATGCTTCTTTCTGCACCTGTCTTGCTTCTTTCTGCACCCCTGTTGTCTCTTTATGTACCTCTATTGCCTGTTTCTGCAGCTCTCTTACCTGTTTCTGCAGTTCTTTTGCCTCCTTCTGCCCCTCTGTTGCTTCTTTCTGCACTTCTCTTGCCTCTTTCTGCACCCCTATTGCTTCATTCTGCACTTTCCATGCTTCTTTCTGCATCTGTCTTGCTTGTTTCTGCACCCCTGTTGTCTCTTTCTTCACTCGTCTTCCCTCTTTCTGTACCTTTCTTGCCTGTTTCTGCATCTCACTTGCCTCTTTCTGCACTTTTCTTGCTTCTTTCTACACCTAGGTTGCTTCTCAGCAATTCTCTTGCCTCTTTCTGTACTTCTCTTGCCGGATTCTGCACCCCTCTTGCCTCTTTCTTCACCTGTCTTCCCTCTTTGTGCAACACTCTTGCCTCTTTCTATACCTCTCTTCCCTCTTTCTGCACCACTCTTGCCTCTTTTTGTACCTCTGTTGCTTCTTTCTGCACTTCTCTTGCCTCTTTCTGCACCCTTCGTGCCTCTGTCAGCACCTCTGTTGCTTCTTTCTGCACTTCTCTTCCTTCTTTCTGCACTCCTCGTGCCTCCTTCTGCACCTCTGTTGCTTCTTTCTGCACTTCTCTTGGTTCTTTCTGCACTGCTCTTGCCTCTTTCTGCATCCCTCTTGCCTCTTTGAGCACCTCTTTTGCTTCTTTCTGCACTCCTCTCTCCTCTTTCTGCACCCCTCTTGCCTCTTTCTGCACCTTTGGTGCTTCTTTCTGCACTTCCATTGCCTCTTTCAGCACCTCTATTGCTTTATTTCTGCAGATCTTGCTTCTTTCTGCACCTCACTTGCCTCTTGCTGCAATTCTCTTGCCTCTTTCTGCACTTCTCTTACTTCTTTCTGCACCCCTCCTGCCTCTTTCTGCACTTCTCTTGCCTGTTTCTGCACCCCTCTTGCCTATTTCTGCACCTGTCTTCACTCTTTGTGCAACACTCATGCCTCTTTCTACACCTCTCTTCCCTCTTTCTGCACCACTTGCCTCTTTTTGTACCTCTGTTGCTTCTTTCTGCACTTCACTTGCCTCTTTCTGCCCCCTTCGTGCCTCTGTCAGCACCTCTGTTGCTTCTTTCTGCACTTCTCTTCCTTCTTTCTGCACTCCTCGTGCCTCCTTCTGCACCTCTGTTGCTTCTTTCTGCACTTCTCTTGGTTCTTTCTGCACTGCTCTTGACTCTTTCTGCATCCCTCTTGCCTCTTTGAGTACCTCTTTTGCTTCTTTCTGCACTACTCTCTCCTCTTTCTGCACCCCTCTTGCCTCTTTCTGCACCTTTGGTGCTTCTTTCTGCACTTCTATTGCCTCTTTCAGCACCTCTGTTGCTTTTTTCTGCAGATCTTCCTTCTTTCTGCACCTCAATTGCCTCTTTCTGCACTTCTCTTGCTTCTTTCTACACCTCTGTTGCTTCTTTCAGCAATTCTCATGCCTCTTTCTGCACTTCTCTTCCTTCTTTCGGCACCCCTCCTGCCTCTTTCTGTACCTCTCTTGCCTCTTTGTGCACCCCTCCTACCTTTTTCTGAACCCCTCTTGCCTCTTTTTGCACCTCTGTTGGTACTTTCTGCACTGCTCTTGCTTCTTTCTGCACCTTACTTGCCTCTTTCTGCACTTCTCTTGCTTCTTTCTACACCTCCTTTGCTTCTTTCAGCAATTCTCTTGCTTCTTTCTGCACTTCTCTTCCTTCTTTCTGCACCCCTCCTGCCTCTTTCTGTACCTCTCTTGCCTCTTTGTGTACCTCTCCTACCTTTTTCTGCACCCCTCTTGCCTCTTTGTGCACCTCTGTTGGCTCTTTCTGCACTTCTCTTGCTTCTTTCTACACCTCTGTTGCTTCTTTCAGCAATTCTCTTGCCTCTTTCTGTACTTCTCTTGCTTGTTTCTGCATCTCTCTTGCATCTTTCTGCACCTCTGTTGACTCTTTCTGCACTTCACGTGCTTCTTTCTGCACATCTCTTGCCTCTTTCTGCCCTTCGGTTGCTTCTTTCTGCACATCTCTTGCCTCTTTCTGCACCTCTGACTTAGAGGTAGTTTTAATCCCCCTGCCCTATTATGTACTAGGGCCTTACAGGGGAGGTCATGCCAATCACAGGGGTACCCCTACCCATAGTGTACCCTAGTGTATGTAGGTGTTTTCACTGTATTCTAAGTGTCTTTCAGCATAGCACTGGCTCTGGGCCTGGTTAGTCAGAGTCAGTTACCACCAGTACCAGTCAGCAAAAAGTTGGGGGCACAGGATGACTTTGCAACAAGGCCTCTTTCTGCACCTCTGTTTGTTCTTTCTGCATATCTCTTGCTTCTTTCTGTACTTTTCTTCGTCTTTCTGGACTTTTGTTGCCTCTTTCTGCATTTCTCTTGCTTCTTTCTGCGCCTTTCTTCCTCATTCTGCACATGTCCTACCTCTGTAGGCATAGTTAGAAATTAGCATTTAAAAACCTTTGAAATTCACTGAAAAAACCATAGGTTTAAGGGACGTTATAGTTAGAAATTAGCATTTAAAAAACCTTTGAAATTCACTGAAAAACCATAGGTTTCAGGGACGTTATAGTTAGAAATTAGCATTTAAAAAACCTTTGAAATTCACTGAAAAAACCATAGGTTTCAGGGACGTTATAGTTAGAAATTAGCATTCAAAAACCTTTGAAATTCACTGAAAAAACCATAGGTTTCAGGGACATTATAGTTAGAAATTAGCATTTAAAAACCTTTGAAATTCACTGAAAAAACCATAGGTTTCAAGGATGTTATAGTTTGAATTTAGCATTTAAAAAACCACAGAAATTCACTGAAAAAACCACAGGTTTCAGGGACGTTATAGTTAGTTGGACAATTCACTCATACAAAACCAGAGAAATTCGGCCGTTATAGTTAGTTGAGCTAAGTATAACTCGCGCCCCCGCAATGCACTGCTGATGACATCCTATATTACATCACTCATGACATGGTCAGTGACATCACTGGGATTATCTTTCAGCCCACAGGCAAATTTTGACTATGCTAACACAAGGATTGACATGTATAAATTTGTGCGTAATTTAAAGCTGCGTAAATACCACACAATGCGAGGGACCAACATGGAAAAACAAGCTGATATACAATTATCAACCACAGATGACTCTAATGAATTATCAACACAAGATGTGAACTTACTTAGAGATTTGGAGGAATTGCATGCTGAAAGTAACACGGTTGCACAATTAGCCAATCATGATGACCTAGGAATAAAAACATCTGCGCGTACCCCATTTAAGCCCAAATCGACATTTTGCCCTATGATGATGAGAGACAATTTGGATCTTTTTAATGAAAAGGTTACAGTGGAATTAAAATCTCTCTATTATAAAACTACACACTCAGTAAGAAAATTTAATAAACAGAATAATGAATATTATTCAAGTACAAAAAAAAGTCATCATTCGCCAGTCTGACAAAGGGGGCAATATCGTGCTGTGGCCGTATGAAATGTATATGGAGAAAGCACTTAACCAGTTAAATGACAGGGACTGTTATAAACGAAGTAACATGCAATCGGTAACTACAGCACACAATGAATTCTATAAGAAACTAGTGGCATGGAAATCAGCAGGTGTACTTTCCAATGACGAATTCAAATTTTTGAAAAATGACCACCCTAAAATTCCAGCAATCTACTTTATCCCTAAAGTTCACAAGTGCACAACCAAACCACCTGGCAGGCCCATTATATCGGCCTGCGGAAGCTTACTGGAGAATACGTCGCGATATGTGGACTTCTTATTACAAAATCATGTTAAGAGTCTCCCCTCCTATATACAGGACACAGGAGACTTTCTGAGAAAACTAAGTGGAGTGAAATGGGAAGGAGACTGTCTATTGATATCTTTGGATGTTACAACATTATATACAAGTATCAATCACCGTGACGGTATCAGAGCAGTAGATTATTACCTAAATACAAGATCTGGGATTATGCACATGCACAATAGAATGTTATCTACCATGATTTTAACCTGTCTTGAAAATAACTTCTTTTTATTCAATAACCAGATTTTTAATCAAATCAGAGGTGTAGCCATGGGGGCCTGTTTTTCTCCCAGTTATGCCTGTCTCCATATGGGGTTCTGGGAGGAACAGGTCCTGAGGGTTGAATACGAAGAGATTCTAACAAACCAGGTTTTATGTTGGGACAGATTTATTGATGACATTTTTATGATCTGGAAGGGTACTGAGGAAAGAGCTCAAAAATTTGAGAAATGTATTAACTGTAATAACTTCAATCTTAGTTTTACAGCACAAATAAGCAGAAATATCATGTGTTTTCTAGATGTGGAAATATACATTGTTGAGAACAAGGTGGAAACTAGACTACATAGAAAAGTGACTGCGGGCAACACGATCTTGCATGCTACGAGTCATCACCCTGCCCACCTTATCAATAGCATCCCCTATGGGGAGATGCTCCGTATTCACAGAATATGCAGCAGTGACAATGAGTGTAGGATAGCACAATTGCAAAGCAAGGAGAGGTTCCTAGATAGGGGCTATTCAGAAAAAAAGCTAGAGGTTGCTATGAATAAGACCATTAATCTTGACCAATCCCAAACACTCAGAATACGCGACAAACCACTCAACACACACAATGAGCCAGCCACTAGACTGATCCTAACTTACAGCCTGCAACACAAAGCCATTCGTAAGATCGTTAACAAAAACTGGGCATTGATAAAGAGTGACTCAGTTTTGATCAGCCAGACCACTAAATCGCCTTGTATAACTTTCAGGAATGCACAGTCGATGAGTAATGCCTTAGTAAAAAGTAGTCCCGAAGTGATGGTTGCCAAAACATGGTTGAGCCCTAGAAATGGCTTCACACGCTGTAACACATGCAAAGCGTGTAAGTATGGGGTTAATAAAACAAGCTATACCACACCTTTTAAATCCAACTCAGTACCGATTAGCAAAAGTCTCAATTGTAAAACGGAATATGCAGTTTATGTGCTGGAGTGCTCGTGCAACCTACAACATGTAGGGAGTACAAAATTGCAGGTACACAAACGAGTACTCCAGCACTTGAGAGCAATTACAAATATGGATGTTACTTACCCAGTTGCCCGACATTTTAAAGAGTATCATGACAGTAAGTTAGACAATTTGAAATACTTTGTCATGGATACGATCCTCCCTCAGAAGCGAGGCGGCAACCGGGAAGCTATGCTCCGAAAACTTGAGACACGATACATTTTAGAATTGGATAGCAAAATACCCCAGGGCTTGAATTCGAGTGAGGATTTTTATACATGTCTGTGATTGAATTACATTTCTTTTAAATGAGATTTTAAATAAGATCTTGGATCCATTTAGCTGCTGCCGTTATGACAATTGTTTTTATAGCTTTCCACTTTTTGCACATTTGCACTTTAGTAAGTCACGTTTGTGACTACTATATGGGAATATCAGCACTGTTTTGCACATTCACTTTATGGCATATTTAACAATGGAAACATCTACAATCTAGGCCCACTTGGGCAGAATTATCTTTTGAGACAATTTTATTTACGTTTCCCTTTTGCTAATTTTGCACACTGGTATGATCAGACCTGATATGGAATTCATATATGATTATGTACAATTTGAAATATCAAGGTTCTTCTTTTAATTTTGAGAAAAATCTTTATGTGACATCAAAAAGTTGTGGTCTTAAAATGTTTGAGACATATAATAATTGTTTTAAATGTTTTTACCATATGTGTTGCTTTTAATGCTATAGAGAGGCAGATAATATTCATTTATCGCTGTTTTTATAAGCATTTTTTGAAATATCAGGATTCTTCTTTTAATTTTGAGAAAAATCTTTATTTGATATCAAAAAGATTTGGTCTTAAAATGTTTGAGACATATAATAATTGTTTTAAATGTTTTTACCATAGGTGCTGCTTTTAATGCTATAGAGTGGCAGATAACATTTATTTATCGCTGTTTTTTATAAGCATTATTTAAGGGATTATTAAGTTGTTTCTCAATGAAACAATGGTGGATTTCTTCTATGTTTATGCCTCGTTACGTAAGAAACCACATGTGCGTCATGTGATCAAGGGCACTGTGTTGCCCGAAACGCGTAATGGCGGTGGTGCAGGGCGTTCACTAAATAAACTGCAATTTGCACCATACCTGGGTCTGCGTTCGTCAGTTATTTGGTACAGCAGCGTTACCAGGCGAAGAAAACGGCATACATATATATATATATATGGCGGTTGGTGCAGGGCATACAACAAAATAAAAATATAGCACCAGCAAATTGGGTCCGCATCGTCTTCTTCCCGAGTCAAGGGACGCGTGTGTGAGACGAGGAACTTGACATATATATATATATATTCACTGAAAAAAGCATAGGTTTCAGGCACTGCTGATGACGTCACATATTACATCACTCATGACATGGTCAGTGACATCACTGATGACATCACTGATGACATCACTGATGACATCACTGATGACATCATCCAGTGACTGTGTGTTTCTGTAAAGTTTAAATATGTTTAATATATATAGGGAAAGGTGTATTGAAGAATGAGTGGGTGTATAAGTGTCTGAATGGATGATTTAGTAGGTGCGTGACTGACTCTATAAGTGAGTGATTAAACATATCTTTCTGAATGCATGGGTTAGTGACTAAACTGTGTGAATGTCTGTATCCGTCTGTCTGTTGGTGTGTAAGCGGCTGCATGGGTTTGTGAATAGCTACATGAGTGTCTATATGGGTTAATGATTTCTTGTCTGAGTATCTGTATGGGTGCCTGAGTGTTTGTGTGGGTGGGGTGTGTGTGACTCTGAGCATAGATGTGTGAGTGGGTGATTCACTGGGTGCATGGTTTCAAGAGTGCATCTGTGATGGACTGTATGGGTGGGTGAGTGTGTGTATGGGTGTGTTAGTGAGTGAATGTATATCTCAGTGGTACATGTGTGAGTAACTACATATGTGAAAAGTAGTATATATGTGTGTTGGAGTACATAATTGGCTACAAATGAGTGTGTTATTGTGAGAGTGGCTGTATGGATGAGTGTGTGCTAGTATCATTGATTGTATAAGAGCGTAAGAATGTGCTAGTATTTGTATGAGTAATAGAGCTGGTGTGTGTATAACTGTATATCTGAGTAAATGGCAGTGTGATTAATTATTTCCATGACTGACTAGGTGTGTGAGTACCTCTATGGATGAGTGGCGGTGTGTGAGTGTCTATATAGGTGTATGAGTGCATATGATAGTCCTGTACTGAGTGACCGTAAGTATGAGTGACTGTACGGGTGAGTGAGTGGATGTGTGTGTAGACCTAAGAATCAGTGAGTGTGTATGTAGTTATTGGTGTTGGAGTGTCTATGGTTTTGAGAATGGCAGTCTGTAATTTAGAGTGGGTGTATCAAAAGTTATATTAGGGTGTGAGAAGATGCATGAAATTATCACATGGATGATGTCATCAGTGATGTCATTTGAGATGTCATCAGTGATGTCACTAACCATGTCATGAGTGATGTAATATGTGACGTCATCAGCAGTGCATTGCGGGGCGCGAGTTATAGTTAGCTGAACTAACTATAACGGGGGAATTTCTATGGTTTTGTACGAGTGAAATGTCCAACTAACTATAACTGTCCCTAAAACCTATGGTTTTTTCAGTGAATTTCTAAGGTTTTTTAAATGCTAATTTCTAACTATAACGTGCCTAAAACCTATGGTTTTTTCAGTGAATTTCAAAGGTTTTTTAAATGCTAATTTCTAACTATAAGGTGTCTGAAACCTATGGTTTTTTCAGTGAATTTCAAAGGTTTTTTAAATGCTAATTTCTAACTATAACGTGCCTGAAACCTATGGTTTTTAAGTGAATTTCAAAGGTTTTTTAAATGCTAGTTTCTAACTATGCCTACAGAGGTAGGACATGTGAAGAAAGAAGAAAAACGCACAGAAAGAAGCAAAAGAAATGCAGAAAAAGCAACAGAAGTCCACAAAGACGAAGAAAAGAGCAGGAAGAAGCAAGACATGTGCAGAAAGAACCAACAGAGGAGCAGAAAGAGGCCTTGTTGCAAAATCATCCTGTGCCCACAACTTTTTCAGTATTCAAGGGGAATTGTTGTAAAGGTATGTATGGTAAATGACCATGCGTTCTAAAAAACATGTAGACGATCCATGTCGTTGTAAGGAAACAGAGGCTGTTCCGTTTCCTCACAACGACGTGCACCGCCCCTCAGAGATGACGTGAAGCAGGAACCACGAGGAGAGAGGAACCACGAGGAGTGAGAGGTAAGGGGGATTGGGCATGGGGTGGGGGTTTCTTTTCTAGGGTTTAGGGTAGTGCAGTGGTGTTTGGGTGGTGTAGGGGGTCGTGCTGGGGGTAGTGTTTTAGGGTTTAGGGTAGTGCAGTGGTGTTTGGGTAGTGTAGGGGGTCGTGCTGGGGGTAGTGTTTTAGGGTTTAGGGTAGTGCAGTAGTGTAGGGGGTCGTGCTGGGGGTAGTGTTTTAGGGTTTAGGGTAGTGCAGTGGTGTATGGGTGGTGTAGGGGGTCGTGCTGGGGTAGTGTTTTATGGTTTAGGGTAGTGCAGTGGTGTTTGAGTAGTGTAGGGGGTCATGCTGGTGGTAGTGTTTTAGGGTTTAGGGTAGTGCAGTGGTGTTTGTGTAGTGTAGGGGGTCATGCTGGGGGTAGTGTTTTATGGTTTAGGGTAGTGCAGTGGTGTTTGGGTAGTGTAGGGGGTCATGCTGGGGGTAGATTTAGGGTTTAGGGTAGTGCAGTGGTGTTTGGGTAGTGTAGGGAGTCGTGCTGGGGGTAGTGTTTTAGGGTTTAGGGTAGTGCAGTGGTGTTTGTGTAGTGTAGGGGGTTGTGCTGGGGGTAGTGTTTTAGGGTTTATGTTAGTGCAGTGGTGTTTGGGTAGTGTAGGGGGTAGTGCTGGGGTAGTGTTTTAGGGTTTAGGGTAGTGCAGTTGTGTTTGTGTAGTGTAGCGGTAGTGCTGGGGGTAGTGTTTTAGGGTTTAGGGTAGTGCAGTGGTGTTTGGGTAGTGTAGGGGTTCATGCTGGGGGTAGTGTTTTAGGGTTTAGGGTATGGCAGTGGTGTTTGGGTAGTGTAGGGGTCGTGCTGGGGGTAGATTTAGGGTTTAGGGTAGTGCAGTGGTGTTTGTGTTGTGAGGGGGTCGTGCTGGGGTAGTGTTTTAGGGTTTAGAGTAATGCAGTGGTGTTTGTATAGTGTAGGGGGTTTAGGGTAGTGCAGTGGTGTTTGTGTAGTGTAGGGGGTCATGCTGGGGGTAGTGTTTTAGGGTTTAGGGTAGTGCAATGGTGTTTGTGTAGTGTAGGGGGTAGTGTTTTAGGGTTTAGGGTAGTGCAGTGGTGTTTGTGTAGTGTAGGGGGTCATGCTGTGGGTAGTGTTTTAGGGTTTAGGGTAGTGCAGTAGTGTTTGGGTAGTGTAGGGAGTCGTGCTGGTGGTAGTGTTTTAGGGTTTAGGGTAGTGCAGTTATGTTTGGGTAGTGTAGGGTGTCGTGCTGGGGGTAGTGTTTTAGGGTTTAGGGTAGTGCAGTGGTGTTTGGGTAGTGGAGGGGGTAGTGTTTTAGGGTTTAGGGTAGTGCGCCCAACCAGCCACAATATCCGTGGACAAAGGGGATCCTGACTCTTTGGAACGCTCCGTCAATTGAATAATTTGGGTCAAGGGCCCTACCACGTCCAAGACCTATCAATTCCTTTCTTGGGATCCCTCATATACTTGGAGAGAAAGGTACATAGTTTCTCATCAATTTCAGGCGTGTGTGCCACCTTCCCCTTCAGTGAGGGCCTGGGGCATTCTCCCCTCATCCTATTCCTGACCTCCCTCTCAAGGGGTTGATGGATTTTCCCCACCACATACTCTGCCACTTTGGCGTCAGGTGTCCACTCCACCGACCTAGGATGGTAAATTTGGGTAGGCTCGAACATGTCTGAGTGGACCCCGTCCCCAACCGGGGACTGAGAGGAGTGGGACTCTGGACGCCAGGGACGCCCGAGTCCTTATCCTCATCGGAGGAGAAATGGTCCTCCGATACACCCTCTCCCTCTAAGGGAAACCCGCCGTCGGGGTCTACAATAGTGGTGACAGTGTCACAATTTTCTCCGGGCCCCTCCTCCTCCCGGCAGGGTGCATGTTTTAGCATTCGCGCACTCTTGAGGAAGGTCTCCGTAAGTTTATCAAATCCTTCCAAGTGCCCCACGTTATGGTTAACGGCCCTTTTATTCCCCATCTGGGGGCTACTGGGACCCGCCACCACCAGATCTGGGTCTCTGAACACCCCAGGGATGCTTTTCACCAGCTTATCAACCTGATCCCTAAGAGGAGCCAGCGCCCTAGAAATAGCCAGACAGAGGGCTTGGTCCACTGCTGGAGGGAGAAGTTGGGGGCCATTCCTCCTCCACTTCCTGGTAGGAGGAGTAAAAATGGTCTTCTGGAGAAGACATGATAGCAGAGGGTGTGAGCACAGAACAAATGCCCTTAAAATCCTTAAGGCAGCCCCTCGCCGGTGCTCCAACAGCTGGGCTTTCCCGAAGCTGTTATAAGAATAGACTGAGGCGCAATACCAATTACCACCACCAGGTGGCGCTGGTCACTAACGTGGCCGTGTGGGGAAATCACCGCGTAGCGGTGTCAAAATTAGGCGAGGGTTGGTCAGGAATCAAGCGGACACTAAAGGAGTGAACGGATTCCCAAACGCGCGTAAAGACCAGCGGGAGCGCTCGACGGAGCTGCCTCGCTCGGACCAGACGCGCCTGACAGGATCTCACAGCGCGCAGAGCACACAGTGGGAGAAACTGCGAGGGGGAGAACACGCTCGGGCAAGAGCCTGCTGCGCAGGGAATATGAAACAATACCAAGGCAATAATGCTAATAACGTGCACAAGAAACCGCTATACAAACAGCAACAACGTCAGATTAAGCCAAGAATGTAAGGAATGCACTTAACTGACGAGCAGTGAAGAAAGAGGAAGCGGAAGGGACGTCATGATATTATATACGATGGACTGTGATATGATTGGACTATAGTTGCCTTGGAGACTACCCCCCTAATGGTTCATGGGTTGTGTAGTCTTTTGTTTAATGATTGTTGTGTTATGTTTTCTTTGAACTGCTATGCAAATAAAGTGAGGAAAGATATGCATAATCCTCGCCTCCGTCCTGCCATAGAATTCATTAAACTTTATTTGATCTGATTTAGAAACGTAGGGGCATATTTACAAGCCCCTTGCGCCACTTTTGCGCCGCCGTTGCGTCACGCATGTGAAGCAGCGGCGATGCAAACCATGCGCCGCGTTGCGCTATATTTACAACGTGACGCATCTAGGGAGATGCGTCACGTAGTAAACCCCTGCGCCACATGAAACCTGCGTCAGGTTTCATGTGGGCGCTACCGGCGCAGGGGGCGTTCCGGCGCAGGAACGCCTTGGAAAAGTGACGTAGTGAAATCTACAAGATTTCACGCAGTCACTTTTCCGGCAGCTGGTGCGTCAAATCCTTACGCCTGCTTCAAGCAGGCGTAAGGATTGACGCACCATGTTAGGGATAGGAAGGTTGGAACAGTGCTGGAGTTGCGTCGCGCTTGCGACACAACTTCAGCACTGCGCCAACCTTCCGCTCGGCAGATGCGTCACGCATCTGCTTATCCTAGCGCCACGATGCGCCGCATTGTAAATGCGGCGCATCGGACGTGGCGCAAGGGTAAACTTGCGTGACGCATTTTCCTGGCGCATCCCTGCTGATATGCAGGGATGCGCCAGGGAACGTAAATATGCCCTGTAGATCATAAAAGTGTACATAAAAACAGTAAATCCTCTTTCCTAATACAATACAGTGAGAATTAATTAAAACCAGTAGGTAAAAACGGGTGTTACAAAGCCCGGTTCAGAGCAACTTCAGGTTAACAGAATCGTAAAGTTCAATGTTTCTCAAGATCAATCTCATGTACTTCGTGCAAAATACGCAATAAGGGGTCCAAGTAAGATGTAACGCTCCAATACCTGACCAGTTTGCACTTATATAAAACTGCAGAAAAACTAAAAATAAAAAGTGTTTTGCACACTTCTGTCATTGGGCTATATGTGGGCTACATGTGGGTGATATTTGTGCTACATTTGGGCCCTTTTTTCTCTGGTGGCCATCTTGGGAGACTTATTTGTTATGAAGTTTCCTAATTTCGTCATTTACTGCAGTCTCCTCAGTAGGAAATGCTTTCAGTTTTTTACTTTGATTCCATCAAGAAGGCATTCAGATGTGTCACACATTTGCCATAAATTCAGAATGTTAGCACTCTAGTTGTTCATTAGATCACTATAGTAAAGCTACTGCTCACCAGGGAGTTAACTGGAAGTCTACTGCTGGTATTGAAAGTGATTGTTTCAGTCTGCATGTCAGAATTTTCTAATGAAATAGAAGAGGATTTGAGATCTCACTTAAAACATGCCCTAAATTTTCTTTCTGCAGCACTAACCATAATTTCTATGGCAAAATGAACCCCCTCATTTTGTTCCTTTTTAAATTAAATGTTTTAAGTGTTACCAGTTTATTCCAATCAAGATGGCTTCAGGTGTGGCATACTTTTGTCATAAGTAAGACTGTTAGCGCTCTAGTTGTTCTTTAGAACACTCTGGGAAGCTGCAGTAGAACACAAAGGCATCAACTGACAGGCTGCTCCTGTTGAAATATAACAGGAAGATATTTGAGATCTCACTTAAAACATGTCCTAATTTTTCTTTCTACAGCACTAACCATAATTTCTATGGCAAAATGAACCCCCTCATTTTGTTCCTTTTTAAATTAAATGTTTTAAGTGTTACCAGTTTATTCCAATCAAGATGGCTTCAGGTGTGCCATACTTTTGTCATAAGTAAGACTGTTAGCGCTCTAGTTGTTCTTTAGAACACTCTGGGAAGCTGCAGTAGAACACAAAGGCATCAACTGACAGGCTGCTCCTGTTGAAATATAACAGGAAGATATTTGAGATCTCACTTAAAACATGTCCTAATTTTTCTTTCTACAGCACTAACCATAATTTCTATGACAAAATGAACCCCTCATTTTGTTCCTTTTTAAATTAAATGTTTTAAGAGTTACCAGTTTATCCCAATCAAGATGGCTTCAGGTGTGACATAATTTTGTCATAAGTAAGACTGTTAGCGCTCTAGTTGTTCTTTAGAACACTCTGGGAAGCTGCAGTAGAACACAAAGGCATCAACTGACAGTCTCTGCCCTTGTTGGATGTACATGTTTTACTGAGAATGTCAGACTTCATTCTCATATGACTGAGAAAGATAATGTGAATTTACAGAAAATATGCTCTCATTTTAGCTTCTGGAGCACCTTCCAAAACTCTATGGGACAAGCATGTGAAAATAGTTTTTTCTCAAACATGATTCATGATATCCCAGCAGAAGGTTTTTCACAAGGTAAAATCACCTTAGAACACACCACAATTCCTAAAATTAGTATGGTACCATCAACAAATGAATTCTAATGTAACTAAAGTCTGTTATCACCCTTTATAGTTCTCCTTTTGGTAACCCTCAAAATCTTCGATTCACTACAATGCATTTCAATGGGGTACTATCATTTATATTGGTCCCAAGATGGCTGCCAGCAATTCCAGGATGAAGTGCTGATAGCCAATCAGATCTCACGATGACATGTGTGGTTAGGCTCCGCCCAGATATATATATGTTTTCTTTTTCAAATTTCTCAGGAACTACTGAACGGATTTACACCATTTAACAAAAAGGGTTCTTTCTAAACCAAGAACTACCTCTTTGCCAAATTTGGTGTAATTCCGTTCAGCAGTTCGGGCTGTAGCCGTGTCTAAAGTTTCCTATGGAAAATTGCATGGGGAAAACACGTTTTGGGACCCTCCTTTTTTCTCGGCCCCCGCTTGCCGAATCACCCCGAAACTTTCAGGATAGGAGCGGACCGGAGCGCCCCACGAGTTTTGAAACTTTCGCGAAGATTCATCAACCGGCGCCAAAGTTATTGGAAATAGAATGTTATGAATTTCCTATGGAAAATAGGTCCTAACTATAACTACCTACTGGCGACCGCCAGTAGGTAATATATATATATATATATATATAGGAATATATATATATATATATGTGTGTGTGTATGTATATATAATACACATATATATATATGTATATAATGTATATTATAATGTATAATGTATATTGCTGTTTGCAATGGCAGGACGGGAGCCTCGCGGCTCCCGTCCTGTCATTGCAAACTTGCTTGCTTCATTGAAGCGAGAGCAGGGAAACCTGCTCTCGCTTCAATGAAGCAAAGCAGATTGCTTTTCCATAAGGGAGCTGCATGTCTGCAGCTCCCTTATGGAAAAGCAATGCCGGCTCCTGCAGGATGCGGGGTGCCGGCGGGACCGTGCGGGGATTGGGGACCCCCCCACGGTCCCCAACGAGTGGCCAGGCCCCGGGGGATGGGGTCCCCAGGGCCATTAGTGGCCCGGGAGGGGGGCCACGCAGCCCCCCTCCCCAAGAAGAAATGTAAAAAAAAAAAAAAAAAACATAAAGGCCGGCCCCGGGGGATGGGGTCCCCAGGGCCTTAAATGGCCTGAGGAGGGGGGCCACGCAGCCCCCCTCCAAATATTTATTTTAAAAAAAAAAGAGGGCATGCCCCGGGGGATGGGGTCCCCGGGGACAAAAGTGGCCGAGGGAAGGGGGGCCACGCAGCCCCCCTCCCATAAAAAAAAAAGCAAACAAAAAAAAAAAGACCGGCATTGTGCCGGAGGCCCCGCCCCCTCCCTGCAGCAGTCTGCAAACGCGACCACTGGCGCGTTGTAAGAAGGGGAAGTAATTCCCCTTGAATACTGGGGGTCCCTGGGGGCCAATTAGCCCACCAGGAACCTCCAGTATGCGCCAGGGAGCTGCGTTGCAGAGAGGTGTTCAGAGGCCACGCCCCTTTTTACACCTCTCTGCAACGCAGCTCTGTGGCGCTTTTTGGAGGTACATGGTGGGCTAGTTGGACTCCAGGGACCCTCAGGATTCAAAGGGACTTAATCCCCCAACTTAAAACACGCCACGGGGCGCGTTTGCACAGTGGTGAAGGGAGGGGGCGGGGCTTCAGGTGACATGTGTGCAAACAGGCCCCGTGGCGCGTTTTAAGATGGGCAATTAAATCCCCTTCAATCCTGAGGGTCCCTGGGGGCCAACTAGCCCACCAGGTACGTCCAGAAAGCACCACAGAGCTGCGTTGCAGAGAGGTGTAAAAGGGGCATGGCCTCTGAACACCTCTCTGCAACGCAGCTCCTGGCGCATACTGGAGGTACAGGGTGGGCTAGTTGGACCCCAGGGACCCTCATGATTCAAGGGGACTTAATCCCCAACTTAAAACGCGCCACGGGGCGCGTTTACACAGTGGTGAAGGGAGGGGCGGGGCACGTTATAGTTAGAAATTAGCATTTAAAAACCTTTGAAATTCACTTAAAAACCATAGGTTTCAGGCACGTTATAGTTAGAAATTAGCATTTAAAAAACCTTTGAAATTCACTGAAAAAACCATAGGTTTCAGACACGTTATAGTTAGAAATTAGCATTTAAAAAACCTTTGAAATTCACTGAAAAAATCATAGGTTTTAGGGACAGTTATAGTTAGTTGGACATTGCACTCGTACAAAACCCGTGAAATTCCCCCATTATAGTTAGTTCAGCTAACTATAACTCGTGCCGCCGCAATGCACTGCTGATGACGTCACATATTACATCACTCATGACATGGTCAGTGACATCACTGATGACATCACTGATGACATCATCCAGTGACTGTGTGTTTCTGTAAAGTTTAAATATGTTTAATATATATAGGCAAAGGCGAATTGAAGAATGAGTGGGTGTATAAGTGTCTGAATGGATGATTTAGTAGGTGCGTGACTAACTCTATAAGTGAGTGATTAAACGTATCTTACTGAATGCATGGGTTAGTGACTAAACTGGGTGAATGTCTGTATCCGTCTGTCTGTTGGTGTGTAAGTGGATGCATGGATTTGCGAATAGCTACATGAGTGTCTATATGGGTTATTGATTGGTTCTCTGAGTATCTGTATGGGTGCCTGAGTGTTTGTGTGGGTGGGGTGTGTGTGACTGTACATAGATGTGTGAGTGGGTGATTCACTGGGTGCATGATTTGAAGAGTGCATCTGTGATGGACTGCTTGGGTGGTTGAGTGTGTGTATGGGTGTGTTAGTGAGTGAATGTATATCTCAGTGGTACATGTGCGAGTAACTACATATGTAAAAGGCAGTATATATGTGTGTTAGAGTATTTAAAAGGCTATAAGTGAGAGTGTGTGATTGTGAGAGTGGCTGTATGGATGCATGTGTGCTTGTATCAGTTATTGTATAAGAGCGTAAGAATGTGCTAGTATTTGTATGCGTAAGTGAGTTGCTGTGTGTATAACTGTATAGGTGAGTAAATGGGTGTGTGATTAATTTTTTGCATAACTGACTAGGTGTGTGAGTACCTCTATGGATGAGTGGCGGTGTGTGAGTGTTTATATAGGTGCATGAGTGCATATGATAGTCCTGTACTGAGTGACTGTAAGTATGAGTGACTGTACGGGTGAGTGAGTAGATGTGTGTGTGTAGACCTAAGAATCAGTGAGTGGGTATGTAGTTATTGGTATTGGAGTGTGTATGGTTTTGAGAATGGCAGTCTGTAATTTAGAGTGGGTGTATCAAAGGTTATATTAGGGTGTGAGAAGATGCATGAAATTATCACATGGATGATGTCATCAGTGATTTCATCAGTGATGTCATTTGAGATGTCATCAGTGATGTCATCAGTGATATCACTGACCATGTCATGAGTGATGTAATATGTGATGTCATCAGCAGTGCATTGCGGGGGCGCGAGTTATAGTTAGCTGAACTAACTATAACAGGGGAATTTCACGGGTTTTGTACGAGTGCAATCTCCAACTAACTATAACTGTCCCTAAAACCTATGGTTTTTTCAGTGAATATATATATACACATATACATATATATATATATATATATATATATATATATACACTGAAAAAATCACAGGTTTCAGGGATGTCATCAGTGATGTCATTGACCATGTCATAAGTGATGTAATATGTGACGTCATCAGCAGTGCATTGCGGGTGAGCGAGTTATAGTTAGCTCAGCTAACTATAACAACTGAATTTCTCTGGTTTTGTACGAGTTAAATGTCAGCCTAACTATAACGTCCCTGGAATCTGTGGTTTTTTCAGTGAATAGCTAAGGTTTTTTAAATGCTAATTCCTAACTATAACGTCCCTGAAACCTGTGGTTTTTTCAGTGAATATATATAGATATATAGAGATATATATATATATATAAAAGCAACACAATCCTGGCCCACCTCCATTCACGATGGGACCAGCCAGGTACCAACCACAATATGCAGAAGACTCAAATTTGCTCGTTCAAAGTGCTTTAATTCATTCCATAAACCTCAATGTTGATCCGGCTAATGCCTGCCATGACGCGTTTCGATCGCTGGAACGCGATCTTGATCACATGACACACCGCTGACATTTGACCAATAAATAGTGTACATGCCCTATCGGTTAAAGAAACTGACAGACATTGTTGATAGAATCAGACAACAGACTGTATATATAAATCCTAATACATCGTAACTAAAATTCTCTGCCTCATGCATTATATATAAATACGATATATATAACGGTAATAAAAAATGGGGGCAATCTGCTGCTTGTATATAACAATAAATAACTAATAGATTATTACATGTTGACAGTATAGGTCTTTGAAATATATAGTACATTGATTATTAATTATAATACCATCACAAATTTATACTTTTCGACTGATCCTCGATCCAATCACATTATAAAGTGCTAATGCTTTTAAAGCTGCTAATGCTCCTGACAGTACATGGGAAATAAGTCCTCGTTGAAATTAGTATTTTGTGAATGGTTCTATTGTGCTGTTGTCACTCATAATCACAGATACCTAGACCTGACTGCTACAATGCAACAGCTGATATTCTAATGCCTTGTACCCCAACAGTCGTTACGTCTATAAAGTGCAGTGCTTAAATGTAAAATAGTGCAAATCTCAAGGTGCAAAAAGTGTTCTAAAACCTAATCACCATAATATTAAAAATAGATGGTTAGTGAGGCTGCCCAGAAGCGATGTCAAAGGCCTGGAAATAAGTACTAATAAAGTGCAAGTGCTTGAGCAAACGTAGGACAAAAACATTCATTGTTGAGTGCTTATATGTAAAATCCTCTCAATCGTCGGCCAATGCCAATACGACAGTACTCAAATACCTGATGAAACTCTGGACAATTATTTCAGTTTACACAAGACCTCTGTAAAAAAGATTAAAACAGGGCCTTACTATATGTGGTGAACAGAACTACATTTGTCATAGATGATAAAAGACAATAGAAGACAGCGACAGTAAGGGACTCAGGATAATGTTAACAGAGAATACAAATTCAGACTAATAAACAAAAAACCCTAAAGGAAATTGTGTAGGTCCTCACTTGTATTCAAGCCGTTGGGCATCTTGGTGTCTAAGGCCAAAATGAAATGCCTAATTGACGTAGGCTTTTCTCTCTGTTGCCTCCCCGTCTTAATGTGGGGACAGCCCCTATTACAAAATATTTTAACTCATTCAGATTGTTTTGGTGCACCAACTTAAAATGACGGGCTACAGGGTAGTTAGGATCGGAATTAACTACGGCCCTCAGGTGTTGTAGGATTCTGTTAAATACTGGGAGCTTGGTGCTGCCTACATATTTCAGCCCGCATGCACATTCTAAGACATATACAGCGTACTCAGTATGGCACGTGAAATGACCTTTGATTGGAATGGATACCGTGCTAAATGCCGTCTTGTATTCAGTTGTATTAGCGCCAAATTTACAGGCAAGAACTGCACTTATAAAAAAAAACGTTTTGGATAACCAGGTTTGTGCTAGTGTAACTTCGGGGCTAGTTTTCACTAGTGCATCCCTCATAGAGGAAGCTCTCCTAAATGTAATTGCAGGTAATGCCGGCAAAATGGGTTTGAGAGTGATGTCAGTTAAGACAATAGGCCACTGAGAATAGATGATGTTACGTATCTTTTTCTCTTGGTTACTGAATGTAGTGACCAATCTGATAGACTGTGTGCTATTCTCTTCAAGATCTACCTGGGATGTCTGATCTAAAATTATTTCGGTTTTAGGTAACAAACATGCCTCTCTGGTGTGTACATTCGCTTTAACGAGGGCTTTGTGTAAATCAGAACGTTTGTACCCACGAACCAGGAATCGATCAAAAGCTTCCTGTTGACACCGTACCAGGTCCTCATCTGAGCTACATATACGGCGAATTCGTAAAAATTCGCCATATGGTATGCTGTATATCAAATGACGAGGGTGAGAGCTACTCGCGTGGAGGATCGAGTTCCCGGCGGTGCTCTTGCGATGTAATTTAGTCTGTATCACACCCTCACTAATGTAAACCTGTACATCTAGGAACTCCACACATTTGTCCCTGATTTCTGCCGTAAATCTTAAATTGAGTCAGTTGTCATTAATCGAAGTTACAAAGGCTTGTGCTGACTCTTTGGTACCCTCCCATATTATACAAACATCATCAATGTACCGCCAGAAATGTCTCACATTGGAATCCCAAACATTCTTATGTAGTGCCTTGAGGACATGCTCCTCCCACCAGCCCACATGAAGACATGCGTAGCTGGGGGAGAAGCAAGCCCCCATTGCCACCCCTCTTAACTGCTGGTACACCTCCCTACTGAATAGGAAAAAATTATTATTGAGACACAATTCGATCATTTTCAAAATCATACAATTATGTTCATACAATTGAATTGATCTATTCTCAAGATAATATTTCACTGCCGCCAGTCCGTCAATGTGATGGATACTTGTATAAAGTGATGTAATGTCCATAACAATCAACAAATATTCATGGTGCCATTCAATTTTACTGATTTTTCTCAAAAAGTCTCCCGTGTCCTTGATGAACGAGGGTAGCCTAGTTACATGATCTTGTAAAAATTAATCCACGTATTTGTATATAGATTCAAGAATGCTCTTTCTCGCTGAGATGATGGGTCTGCCAGGAATGGGTAAAACATTTTTGGGTACTTTAGGTATAAAGTAAAGGACAGGAGTGATAGGATGTTCATTTTTTAAAAAGTGAAATTCATTTTTTGTTAACAACCCTTGCCTTTTCCATTGTGAAAGATGTTGAAAGACTTTGTCCTTTACTGTCCGCAGGTCATGTGTGGTGGCTTTCCTATAGCATGTCAAGTCAGACAAATGTCTGTTGGCCTCCTCTAGATACAGTTTTTTTGGCCACAAAACAATGTTTCCACCCTTGTCTGCTTTATTGACAATAATATCATGGTCATCTCCTAATTTTTTCATAAGAGCAAAATATCGGGCTTGTGTGTAATTTCTCCGATGCTTATTCCGATTAATGCTGCTATTTAGTTGTTTAAGTTCTTCCACCACTCTGTCACTGAAGACATCAATAGCATCTTTGGGCATTAATGGAAAGAAAGTAGATGGGGGATGGAAAGGACTGTTCACAGCTTTGCAGATATTGATGCCCACCTCTGTCAAATCTTGTTGTGTGGAATTTGCGGAGTTGCTTTCATCATTAGCCATAGAGTGTAATAGCCTGAGAGTGGTAATATCTTTAGCCTGTAGATTACTGTCATCATCTCCTGGTGTGGTGTTATCACCGGAATTTGTAGTGATCTTGTTAAGTTGGTAGAACTTCATTAGCTTTAACTTGCGGATGAATTTAAAAACCTCTATTCTGGATTGATTATACGCAAAGTTACTCTCCGGACAGTATGTCAGGCCTAAGGATAAAAGTTGCATTTCCGCCGTTGTGAGTACAGTCTCTGTGAGATTAATTACGGTGTTATCGTCTGGTTTGTTTAGCGCCTCCACTTCTTGGCTAGCCCTCCTCTGTTGGTATTGCTTCTTGTGTTTCCTCCTCCTCTCACTCCTGCATTTGTTCCTCCTTCGCCTTGTTTTGTTTGTGGATTCCGGGGGCGCAAGGTCTGCCTCCGGTCCTGGTGCAAAAAATTCAATTCTTCAGCAGGTGTTAAGTTCATTGCCCCCAATTCTTGTAGGCCTGATGTTGTTGGTCTACTATCATCGGAATCACTGTTAGTGGTGAGTGAGCTAGCATCAGAATCTTCATTAACTGTAACATTGTCTCGTGATGATGATGGTTGGTCAGGTATTTTGTTGGTCAGTGCCTGTCTCTTAAAAGTGTCAAATTTCCGAGAGAACGTGAATACCCTTCCTGTTGCATAATCATTTTTGTCTCGGGCAAACTTAAAGATTTTAAGTGCTTTTATTACATCCTCATGTTTTTTCATTTTTACATCAATGTCAGCTCAACCTCTTGATACCACTTCCTTTTGTTCTATCCCATGCAGTAAGCCATTGACCCTGTCGATTTCTTTAAGTATGCTATCCCGGTCAATTTCCGCATACTTAATTAGAATTGTGACCATGTTCACGGATGCTTGTAAATTGTTCTCCGCCCACTCTTTAAGCATGGCGGGGTTTGGATTCTCGAATGTCGGTGCGATTAATACTCTTTGCCCTCTCGGTACCCTGTTAGCGTTTTGGTACTTCTCGAGTGACTTCTTTTCCCACCATTTAGTGAGTTCTGTTTTTCTAGTGTCCTTAATAAAGTTTTGGCATTGTTGTTGATTGTACTACTCGTTTGTCCAATGTGCTCGCTATTGATTTCCGGCAAGTTCAAAAACAACGCCTCAGCTGCAGCCTCACGGTCACGCAGTGCATCGTTGAAAGACATAATAGAGGTTTTTACTAACCCTGGGCAAAGTACTACGCTACGCTCGCGTAGTTTGCGAAGTTTGCGCTACTTCGCACAACGCGAATTGCACGTAGCACAGTGCAAACACGTGTAGCGTAGCGTAGCGTAGTGCAGCGGTCATTTTTTGCTTGCTCGCGGTCCTCAACGTCAAGTTGGCGACCGCGAGCAAGCAAAATGACATCCCGGCGAGACTTTTTCCTCGTTCGCGATCAGCAACATCAAGTTGCCGATCGCGAGCGTGGAAAATAAACCTCCCGGCGAGATTCTCAACGCGGGGAGGTCAGGTTTCTCATTGCGAGTGGTCGCGTATGCTCGCGACCGCTCGCGATGAGAAACTACCAGTCCGCGTTGAGAAAGCTGCCGCTCGAGTAAAAATCTACTCGAGCGGCAGTAAAAGACAGCTCGCACTGTGCAAGATGCCGTTTTCAATGATTGCACAGTGCGGACAAGCATCCGGCACTGTGCAATCATTGCGAACAGTGCACTACGCAGTTCGCGTAGTGCTACGCGTAGCTCGCGTAGTGCGAACTGCACTTTGCGTAGCTTCGCGTAGCGCTACTTCGCGAACTACGCCCAGGCTTAGTTTTTACCAATGATTTGTAGAGCAACAGGTGCTAACTCCCTATCAACAGCACCAATAACGTAAGCGTACAATCTCTCCACCCGTTAATATAAAGGAACTCTGTGTCGGCTCTTCTTACCAGCATAAATCACCCGGTCCCTCGAGTCCTCCGACCACTCGGGCGCCGCAGATTCTTCACTGGAATTGCCGAAATCCGACTCAATCCTGCAGAGATAGCGGGGGGCGTAGCCAATCTTTACTCCTGCTGGGTCAAGTCTTTCGCTTGCGCGATGTTGGCTGAACGTGACTACGCCGCTTTGGGAGAGAGGGTCCGTATAATCCGGAGTCAGCCGTTGTCCGGATGAATTTAAATAAAAGCCACACAATCCTGGCCCACCTCCGTTCACGATGGGACCATCCAGGTATGGACCACAATACGCAGAAGACTCAAATTTGCTCGTTCAAAGTGCTTTAATTCATTTCATAAACCTCAATGTTGATCAGGCTAATGCCTAGCCATGACGCGTTTCAATCTCTGGAATGCGATTTTGATCACATGATACACCGCTGAAATTTGACCAATAAATAGTGTACATGCCCTATCGGTTAAAGAAACTCACAGACATTGTTGATAGATATAGATGACAGACTGTATATATAAATCCTAATACATCGTAACTAAAATTCTTTGCCTCAATCATTATATGTAAATACGATATATATAACGGTAATAAAAAATGGGGGCAATCTGCTGCTTGTATATAACAATAAATAACAAATAGTTAATTACATGTTGACAGTATAGGTCTTTAAAATATATAGTACATTGATTATTAATTATAATACCATCACAAATTTATACTTTTCGACTGATCCTCGATCCAATCACATTATATATTCTACTGTACTTCGTTCTTGTTAAGGTCCAAACATATATATATATATATACATATTTATATATATATATATATGTGTATATATATATATTATCTACTGGTGGTCGCCAGTAGATAGTTATAGTTAGGACCTATTCTCCATAGGAAATTCACAACATTCTATTTCCAATAACTTTGGCGCCGGATGACGAATCTTCGCGAAATTTTCAAAACTCTTGGGGCGCTCCGGTCCGCTTCTATCTTGAAAGTTTCGGGGTGATTCGGCAAGCGGGGGCCGAGAAAAAAGGGGGGTCCCAAAACGTGTTTTCCCCATGCAATTTCCCATAGGAAACTTTAGACACGGCTACAGCCCGAACTGCTGAACTGAATTACACCCAATTTGGCAAAGAGGTAGTTCTTGGTTCAGAAAGAACCCTTTTTGTTAAATGGTGTAAATCCGTTCAGTAGTTGCTGAGAAAATCAAAAGTAAAACACATATATATCTATGGCCGCGGTGGATCCGCGCACCCTCCCGACCACGAGCTGCATGCTAATTGGCTGTCAACACTCCAAACCAGGAAGTGTTGGCAGCCATCTTGTGACTCGGTAGAACCGAGTCACAAGAAAAGAGTAAAACAAACGCGAAAAAAGGAAAGGGGGCAGGGTAGAAACACCCTGACCCCTAGGCCTGCTTAGGGGTCCCACAAGGACCCCCAGGGCACAAAAAAGCATTTTTATTTTTTTTTAAATCGGCAAAATGCGCGCCGGATCCGTGGATCCGGCCGCAAAACAAAAAAAAACGAAGCGCGGACTTCCGCGCTTCATTACTAATTAGCTCCCAGGTGGGCCAAGTCCCGGGGGCAGTGAAAAAAAAGTGTGGGGGGGCAATCCCCCCCACACTGCCCCGGGGACCACCACCTCCCCGGGGCTTGAATAATGAGTTGCGGGGGGGCACGCAGCCCCCCCGCAGCCCCGGGGACCGCCACCCCCCGGGGCTTGTTTTTTTAAAGTTTGGGGGGCCTCTAAGCGCCTCCAGTAAGCGCCACAGAGCTGCGTTGCGGTATAAAAAGGGGCGTGGCCTCTGAACACCTCTCTGCAAGGCAGCTCCCTGGCGCATACTGGAGGTACCTGGTGGGCTAGTTGGCCCCCAGGGACCTTCAGGATTGAAGAGGAATTAATTCCCCAACTTAAAACGCGCCACAGGGCTTGTTTGCACACATGTCACCTCAGGCCCCGCCCCCTTACTTCACCACTGTGCAAACGCGCCCCCTGGCGAGTTGTAAGTTGGGGAATTAATTGCCCTTGAATACTAAGGGTCCCTGGGGGCCAACTAGCCCACCAGGTACCTCCAGTATGCGCCAGGGAGCTGCGTTGCAAAGAGGTGTTCAGAGGCCACGCCCCTTTTTACACCTTTCTGCAACGCAGCTCTGTGGCGCTTACTGGAGGTACTTAGTGGGCTAGTTGGACCCCTGGGACCCTCAGGATTCAAGGGGACTTAATTTGCCAACTTAAAATGGCCACAGGGCGTGTTTACACAGTGGTGAAGGGAGGGGACGGGGCCTGAGGTGACGTGTGCAAACACGCCCTGTGGCGCGTTTTAAGTTGGGGAATTAATTCCCCTTCAATCATGAGGGCCCCTGGGGGCCAACTAGCCCACCAGGAGCTTCCAGTAAGCGCCACTGCGCTGCGTTGCAGAGAGGTGGTCCAGGCCATGCCCCTTTTTACACCTCTCTGCAACGCAACTCTGTGGCGCTTACTGGAGGTACCTGGTGGGCTAGTTGGACCCCAGGGACCCTTAGGATTCAAGGGGACTTTATCCCCCAACTTAAAACGGCCAGAGGGCATGTTTGCACACATGTAACCTCAGGCCCCCCCTCCCTACACCAGTGTGCAAACGCGCCCCATGGCGCGTTTTAAGAGGTAGTTTTAATCCCCCTGCCCAATTATGTACTAGGGAGTTACAGAGGAGGTCATGCTAATCACAGGGGTACCCCAATGCATAGTGTTCCCTAGTGTATGTAGGTGTTTTAACTGTATTCTAAGTGTCTTTTACCATAGCACTGGCTCTAGGCCTGGTTAGTCAGAGTCAGTTACCACCAGTACCCATCTGGAAAAGGTGTGGGCACAGGATGATTTTGCAACAAGGCCTCTTTCTGCTCCTCTGTTGGTTCTTTCTGCACATGTCTTGCTTCTTCCTGCATTTTTCTTCGTCTTTGTGGACTTCTGTTTCTTTCTACATTTCTTTTGCTTCTTTCTGTGCGTTTTTTCTTCTTTCTTCACATGTCCTACTTCTGTAGGCATAGTTACAAACTAGCATTTGAAAAACCTTTGAAATTCACTCAAAAAACCATAGGTTTCAGGCACGTTATAGTTAGAAATTAGCATTTAAAAAACCTTTGAAATTCACTGAAAAAACCATAGGTTTCAGGCACGTTATAGTTAGAAATTAGCATTTAAAAAACCTTAGAAATTCACTGAAAAAACCATAGGTTTTAGGGAAAGTTATAATTAGTTGGACATTGCACTCGTACAAAACCCGTGAAATTCCCCGTTATAGTTAGTTCAGCTAACTATAACTCGCGCCCCCGCAATGCACTGCTGATGACGTCACATATTACATCACTCATGACATGGTCAGTGACATCACTGATGACATCACTGATGACATCTCAAATGACATCACTGATGACATCACTGATGACATCATCCATGTGATAATTTCATGCATCTTCTCACACCCTAACATAACTTTAGATACACCCACTCTAAATTACAGACTGCCATTCTCAAAACCATAGACACTCCAACACCAATAACTACATACCCACTCACTGATTCTTAGGTCTACACACACATCCACTCACTCACCCGTACAGTCACTCATACTTATGGTCACTCAGTACAGGACTATCATATGCACTCATACACCTATATAGACACTCACACACCGCCACTCATCCATAGAGGTACTCACACACCTAGTCAGTCATAGAAATAATTATTCAAACTACCCTTTACTCACCTATACAGTTATACACACAACAGCTCACTTAGTCATACAAATGCTAGCACATTCTTACGTTCTTATACAATCACTGATACAAGCAAACACTCATCCATGCAGCCACTCTCACAATCACACACTCTCACTTATAGACATTTATATACTCTAACACACATATATACTGCCTTTTATATATGTAGTTACTTACACATGTACAAATAAGATATACATTCACTCACTAACACACCCATACACACACTCACCCACCCATACAGTCCATCACAGATGCACACTTCAAACTATGCACCCAGTGAATCACCCACTCACACATCTATGCACAGAGTCACACACACCCCACCCACACAAACACTCAGGCACCCATACAGATACTCAGAGAACCAATCAATAACCCATATAGACACTCATGTAGTTATTCAGAAACCCATGCAGTCACTTACACACCAACAGACAGACGGATACAGAGATTCACACAGTTTAGTCACTAACCCATGCATTCACTAACATATGTTTAACCACTCACTTATAGAGTCAGTCACACACCTAGTAAAACATCCATTCAGACACTTATACACCCACTCATTCTTCAATACGCCTTTCCCTATATATATTAAACATATTTAAACTTTACAGAAACACACAGTCACTGGATGATGTCATTAGTGATGTCATTTCAGATGTCATCAGTGATGTCATCAGTGATGTCACTGACCATGTCATGAGTGATGTAATATGTGACGTCATCAGCAGTGCATTGCGGAGGCGCGAGTTATAGTTAGCTGAAGTAACTATAACGGCGGAAGTTCACGGGTTTTGTACGAGTGCAATGTCCAACTAACTATAACTTTCCCTAAAACCTATGGTTTTTTCAGTGAATTTCTAAGGTTTTTTAAATGCTAATTTCTAACTATATCGTGCCTGAAACCTATGGTTTTTTCAGTGAATATAAATATATATACATATACATATATTACCTACAGTAGGTAGTTATAGTTAGGACCTTGTTTCTATTGAAAAAGCGTTTTTTATTTTGCCAATATCTTTGGTGCCGTTTGACGAATCTTCGTGAAATTCTCCAAACTAATCACAAGTTCAGGTCAGCTCCTGTCTGATAAGTTTCGGGGTGATTCATAAAGGGGGGGTTGAGAAAAAAGGGGGGTCCCAAAACGCGTTTTCCCCATGTTATTTTTCATAGGGATTTTGGAACAGGCTACAGCCTGAACTGGTGAACGAAATTACACCAAATTTGGCAAAAAGGTAGCTCTTGGTTCAGAAAGCAACTTTTTTTTTAAATGGTGTAAATCCGTTCAGTAGTTCCTGAGAAATTCCAAAAATAAAAATATCGATATCTGAGCACCGAGGAGGATTCGCGACTCCTCCTGAGCATGAGCTTCATTCTGATTGGCTGCCAACACTCCAAACCAGAATGTGTTGTCAGCCATCTTGTGACTCGGTAACCAAGTCACCAGAAAACAGTAAAAAAAGGATAAAAAAAGAAAAGGGGGCTGGGTAGAAACACCCTGACCCCCTAGGCCTGCTCAGGGGGTCCCACAAGGACCCCTAGGGCCAAAAAAAGCATATTTTTTTTTTAAATCCTCCGAATTTGCGCTGGGTGCGCGAATCCGGCCGGAAAAAAAAACGCGCTTCATTTAATTAAGCCCCCCGGGTGGGCCATGTCCCAGGGGCAATGTATAAATATAAAGTGGGGGCCCACGGGGCTGCCGCAGCCCCGGGGACCGCCACCTCCCTGGACTCTGATTTATAAAAAAAAGGTGTGGGGGGACTCAAGCACCCCCACAAAGCCCCGGGGACCACCACCTCCCCGGGCTATAAGATTGAAATGCGGGGGCCACGAAGCCCCCCTACTGCCCCAGGGACCACCACCTCCCCGGGGCACTCTTTATTGAAATGCAGGGGTCCGTTGCGGACCCCCCTCCTGGAGCCCTCGATGGCCCTGGGGACCGCCACCCCCCAGGGCCGGCTCCTGCAATGACCCGGGGTGCCCACCCCAGGGACATTGCCATTTGTTATGGAAGGGTGGGAGCACAGCTCCCGCCCTTCCATAGCAAACACTGCTTTGCTTCGTTGAAGTGAGAGCAGGAAACCTGCTCTCGCTTCAACGAAGCAAAGCAGAATTGCTTTTGGGCAAGGGGAGCTGCATGTTAGCAACTCCCCTTGCCCAAAAGCAATGCCGGCTCACGCAGGAGGCGGGGAGCCGGCAGGGACCGTGGGGGCATTGGGGCTCCCCCACGGTCCCCAATTTGAGGGCCGACCCTGGGGGATGGGGTCCCTGGGGCCATAATTGGCCTCAGTAGGGGGAAAAAAGCAGGCTGGCCAGGCCCCGGGGGATGGGTCCCCGGGGCCAGAAGTGGCCCAGGGGAGGGGGGCCACACGGCCCCCCTCCCTGAAAAAAACAAATAACGAGGCCAGGCCCTGGGGGATGGGGTCCCCGGGGCCAGAAGCGGCCCTGGGGAGGGGGGCCACATGGCCCCCTTCCTGGGAAAAATAAATAATAAAAAACAAGGCCAGGCCCCAGAGGATGGGGTCCCCGGGGCCAATAGTGGCCCAGGCAAGGGAGGCCACGCACCCCTTCCTGTTTTTTTTTTAACGAAAAAAATGCTAAGGCCCTGGGGAATGGGGTCCCCAGGGCCCAAAAAATATTAAAAGAAGGGGTGCCACACAGCCCCCTTCTAAAAATATAGAAAAAAAAGCCAGAATCTTGCCGGAGGCCCCGCCCCCTCCCTGCACCACTCTGCAAATGTGCCCCCTGGCACATTCTAAGTTGGTGGATGAAGTCCCCTTCATTCCTGAGGGTCCCTGGGGGCCAACTAGCCCACCAGGTACCTCCAGTTATCCCCACAGAGTGGGATTGCTGAGAGGTGGTCTGAGGCCACCCCCCTTTTTACACCACTCTGCAAATGAGCCTCTTGGCTTACTGGAGGTACCTGGTGGGCTAGGTGACCCCCAGGGACCCTCAGGAGGCAAGGGGACTTCATCCCCCAACAAAGAGTGCACCAGGAGGCATGTTTGCAGAGTGGTGGACAAAGGGGGCGTGACCTGTTCCCACCTATCAGCAATCCCACTATCTGGGGCATACTGGAGGTATCAGGTAGGCTAGTTGGCCCCTAAGGACCTCCAGCAGCGAAGGGGACTTTAATCCCCATCCAAGACTGCACCAGGAAGTGCGTTTGCAGAGTGGTGGGGAAAGGGGGCATGGCCTGCTATGACAACATAGCAATCCTGCTGTGTGGGACTTACTGGAGGTAATAGGAGGGGTAGTTGGCCCCCAAGGTTGTCCTTGGGGGCCAACTACCTCTCCTATTACCTCCACTAAGTCCCATACAGTGGGATTGCTAAGAGGTCTTTGGAGGCCACGCCCCCCTTTCTCCACCACTCTGCAAAGCGCCTCCTTGCACAGTACTGGTTGGCGGATGAAGTCCACTCCACTCCTGAGGGACTTTGGGGGTCAAGAAGCCCTCCTGGTACCTCCTGTAAGTCCTACACAGCGGAATTCCTCAGCGCTCTGCAAACGCGACTACCAGTTAAAGAAGCATTTGTAATGTAATAGGTCTCGCATTTGTGAGAGTTAGAGCTAATGGCGTTGTAAATGTAAAAGATTTTTACTATTGTTTTTTGGTGTAGAGTGGATGTACGTTGTGTGTAGTGGGATTATGTGGTATGTTGTGCAGTGAAACTATGTGAATAGAAAGTATGTGGTATTTAGTGTATAGGAATTATGTGGAGTGGGATTATGTGTTTTGGAGAGTAATTATGTGGTATTGTAGTCTGTGTTGTGGAGTGGTAACCTCAGGTTTAGTCTTCCTCGTTTCCATAGAAGTTAAACTATAAACTCAATGAGACACCAAAAACAGAAGGAACCACTGAGGAGCCCTTCTGGACCTAGTCGGAGGTATGAGCAGGGCCACTGGAATTATATGACTGTTTGGCTGCACCAATTTTCACATAATTGAACATTTTCCGCTTTTGCCAAATATTCCATCATCTGCTGCCTAATCTGCAGATTTGAACAAACAAAGCCTTGTTTCTAGCTCAAACGGCTCAAATGTTCCCAAAAATGCAGCGTCACGTGTTACAGCGTGGTGGAAGGCCCTTTCCAAAGCTGGAATGGTCATGTGTTACTTATTACAAAATGTGGGTGTTAAACTGGTACTAATGATGCACAAACCTCTCTTCTTTCTGTGCCTCTCTTGCCTCTTTCCGCATTTCTCTTGCTTCTTTCTGCACCTTTCTTCCTCTTTCTGCACCTCACTGTCTTCTTTCTGCACTTCACTTGCCTCTTTCTGCACCTCTCTTGCTTTTCTCTGCAGATCTCTTGCCTCTTTCTGCACCACTTTTGCCTCTTTCTGCACCTCTCTTACCTCTTTCTGTACCTCACTTGCCTCTTTCTGTACTTCACTCTCTTCGTACTGCACCTCTCTTGCCTCTTTCTGCGCTTCTTTTGCCTCTTTCTGCACTTCTCGAGCCTCTTTCTGTACCCCTCTTGCCTCTTTCTGCACCTCAAGTGCCTCTTTCTGCACTTCTCTTGCCTCTTTCTACACTTATCTTGCCTCTTTCTATACCTCTCCTGCCTCTTTCTGTACCTCACTTCCCACTTTCTGCACTTCTATTGCCTCTTTCAGTACCACTCTTGCCTCTTTCTGCACCTCTGTTGGTTCATTCTGCACTGCTCTTGCTTCTTTCTGCACCTCTGTTGCAAATGTATGCATCCCTCTTGGCTCTTTCAGCACCCCTCTTCCGTCTTTCTACACCTCTCTTGCCTCTGTCTGCACACCTGTTCCCTCTTTCCGCACCCCTTTTGCCTGTTTCTGCAACTATCTTCCCTCTTTCTGCAGTTCTTTTGCCTCCTTCTGCACCTCTGTTGCTTCTTTCTGCACTTGTCTTGCCTCTTTCTGCATACCTCCAGCCTCTTTCTGCACCTCTGGTGCTTCTTTCTGCACTTCTGTTGCTTCTTTGTGTACCCCTCTTGCGTTTTTGTGCACATCTCCTTCCTCTTTCTGCACATCTCTTGCCTTCATCTACAGTTCTCTTGCCTCTACATGCACCTCTTTTGCTTCTTTCAACAGATCTCTTGCCTCTTTCTGCACCTCTCTTGCCTCTTTCTGCACCTCTCTTGCCTTTTTCTGCACCTCACTTGCCTCTTTCTGCACTTCCCTTGCTTCTTTCTGTACCTCTCTTGCCTCTTTCTGCTCCTCTCTTGCCTCTTTGTGCATTTCTCTTGCCTGTTTCTGCAATTCCCTTGCGTCTTTCTGCACCCCTCTTGCCTCTTTCTGCACCCCTATTTTCTCTTTCTGCATCCCTCTTGCCTCTTTCTGCAGTTCTCTTGCCGTTTTGTGCACCTCTCCTGCCTCTTTCTGCACCTCACTTGCCTCTTTCTGCACTTCTCTTGCTTCTTTCTACACCTCTGTTGCTTCTTTCAGCAATTCTCTTGCCTCTTTTTGCACTTCTTTGCTTGTTTCTGCACCTCTCTTGCATCTTTCTGCACCCCTCTTGCCTCTTTCTGCACCCCACTATTCTCTTTCTGCACACCTCTTGCCTCTTTCTGCACCCCTGTTCCCTCTTTCTGCACATTTCCTGCCTGTTTCTGCACCTCTCTTGTCTCTTTCCTTACCTCTGTTGCTTCTTTCTGCACTTCTCTTGCTCTTTCTGCACCCTTTTGCGCCTCTTTCAGCACCTCTGTTGCTTCTTTCTGTACTTCTCTTCCTTATTTCTGCACCCCTCCTGCCTCTTTCTGTACCTCTCTTGACTCTTTGTGCACCCCTCTTACCTTTTTCTGCACCCCTCTTGCCTCTTTTTGCATTTTTGTTGGTTCTTTCTGCACTGCTCTTGCTTCTTTCTACACCCCTCCTGCCTCTTTCTGTACCTCTGTTGCCTCTTTGTGCACCTCTTCTACCTCTTTCTGCACCCCTCTTGCCTCTTTTTGCACCTCTGTTGGCTCTTTTTGCACTTCTCTTGCTTCTTTCTTCACCTCTGTTGCTTCTTTCAGCAATTCTCTTGCCTCTTTCTGCACTTTTCTTGCTTGTTTCTGCATCTCTCTTGCATCTTTCTGCACCTCTGTTGACTCTTTCTGCACTTCACGTGCTTCTTTCTGCCCATCTCTTGCCTCTTTCTGCACCTCGGTGGCTTCTTTCTGCACTTCTCTTGCCTCTTTCTGCACCTCTGACTTAGAGGTAGTTTTAATCCCCCTGCCCTATTATGTACTAGGGCCTTACAGGGAAGGTCATGCCAATCACAGGGGTACCCCAACCCATAGTGTACCCTAGTGTATGTAGGTGTTTTCACTGTATTCTAAGTGTCTTTCAGCATAGAACTGGCTCCGGGCCTGGTTAGTCAGAGTCAGTTACCACCAGTACCAGTCAGCAAAAAGTTGGGGGCACAGGATGACTTTGCAACAAGGCCTCTTTCTGCACCTCTGTTGGTTCTTTCTGCATATCTCTTGCTTCTTTCTGCACCTTTCTTCGTCTTTCTGGACTTCTGTTGCCTCTTTCTGCATTTCTCTTGCTTCTTTCTGCGCTTTTCTTCCTCTTTCTGCACATGCCCTACCTCTGTAGGCATAGTTAGAAATTAGCATTTAAAAAACTTTTGAAATTCACTGGAAAAAACATAGATTTCATTGACGTTATAGTTAGAAATTAGCATTTAAAAAACCTTTGAAATTCAGTGACAATAACCATAGTTTCAGGGACGTTATAGTTAGAAATTAGCATTTAAAAAACATTTGAAATTCACTGAAAACACCACAGGTTTCATGGATGTTATAGTTAGTTGGACATTTCACTCGTACCATACCAGAGAAATTCGGCCGTTATAGTTAGTTGAGCTAACTATAACTCGTGCCCCCGCAATGCACTGCTGATGATGTCACATATTACATCATTCATGACATGGTCAGTGACATCACTGATGACATCACTGATGATATCTCAAATGGAACAGACAAAACAGGACACTCAGTCCATGATGAATGCATAGCAAAAACGTGATGTGAATTCCAAAGAGTAGGTGACTTTGTGGATTACAAATTCCACAAACGGAGGGAGGATGGGTAATGGTTACATCGCATTACCCGACAAATCTTACATACTCAATGTAAAAATTATTTAATGGCCACTGTACCAAAAATGATTTTTGTTCATTGGTAAGCATCACGTATATGACAATAACATCACACGTACAATGAAGAATGAATGGGGCATGGTGAAACACTGCATTTATCCATCAAAAATGTTCATTCAATGAAATATAATTGAATTTGTGATTTCGAAACTACTGATCCCACAATGCCTCATTATGGGTGGAGTGGTGATTCAGTATAAAAATAGGAAACTAAGAAAGGACTGTGTTTACTACCATGATCAAGACCTATTGTGGGGTCGAAACGCGTAGGAGGAGAAGAGTGGTGGTATGAATAAAACCAGTTAACCATCCAAGGAGAGTGCCACGTTTATTTTCTTGGTGAATAATATATTGCGAGAACGGTCCTTCTCTCACCGTGGGCACCAGCTAAATTGAGCGCCCCCCGCTGAAGGGCCATTTGGTGAATCGTGTATCAACACGGGGGAGTGCCCGACACTGCCAAACTGCCACGAGCAACGAAATTGGATTACGAGCTGAGTGAGGGAGCAAGACAGCGGCGAGCCTGCGTGGCGTGAAGGGATCTTCACACAGAGTCTTCAGCCCTGCAGCATCCAACAGGCAGAACGGAGAAGCAAGCAGACCTTCCAAGCACGCCAGGTTGAGCGTCGGCATGTGGGGTCGGAGGACACCAGCACGACCGGGAGTCTCCCAGGTAAGAGCGCAAAGACTAACAGCATTGAAAGGTTTCTGTGCAGTGTTGTAGCGAGTGTAACCGCGCCCGGCAAACTTATTAACGGATAGCGGTGTATCGAAAAACAAATACACTACCTTGGTAACTGGGACACATAGAAAACTTTCCACCAATATAATTAACTCTCAATCTCCCAAAGCAGCAAGCGAGTCCCGTTTCAGGAGTCTGAGAAAAATTTAACTTGGAACGAAAAAGAAAAATTAAAAACAGTAGACCGGCTGGTCACTGCAAATTGGAGCAAACATGACAATGGAAGAAAGAGCTGCGAAACGCGTGCAAAAAGCGGAAACAATGTTCAAAAAAGGGAATATCATTGCTAGTAATAAACCAGATGAGTCCAATGCTGTGAAAAAAGGTGTGAAGACCCTAAAACAACTGTTCATCCAATTGGAAAAACTTTTGCGTAAAAAAATATCAAAAAGCTGGGAAATCATAACTCTTGAAAAGTATGTGGAATGTGAAAGGGTCCCACGAGGACTACGTATCTTCACAATGCCCAATCATCCTGACACCCGACCAGAGATGCTGGAGGAGTGGGGCAGGAACAACATGGACTGCTCACGCACAATGATGTTAATTATCATCAAATATGCGAAAATGGATATTGAGGAATTACACCTAAAGATCGCTGAGATCGAATCAGAAATTCAGACACTACAACAAGAGGGTGATGCATCAAAGAAACTGCGAACCGACATGGATCGCAATTTGGATAAGCATGAAACGGAAGTGGAACAACGAAAACAACGTAAGTTTAGGAGAGACGAGTGTGATTACGAATGTGGTACTATACTTACATTCGCTAAGCGCTTTGACGTTTTAAAGCAACAATTGCACATAAGTAAGCAAGGCGTACAACAATCTCCGGAAACCACACTAAGTGAATCTGAATCAGACCTTAGCGAGGGTGAAGGTAGATCTACCGCGACACGCCATGTTTCTTTTTTAGAGGAAATGAAATTGCTCTATCAAGACCAACAGAACCCAAAAACAAAGGGAAGGGGACGAGGCAGTGGATTAACATGGCCGAGAGGAAGAGGAATGCCAAGCAACAGAGGCACCGGCGCAAGACAAGAAGAAGCGCCAGAAAAAGCAAGGGGATACTTCTTGCGCAACCGCACGACAATGAAGAAATAACTGACAATGCACACCAGACAAAGGCACCGGACTTGATTATCAACCTGTCAAGATACACCCTGACAGATATGGAACGAACCCTTTTAAATAAAGGACTAACATTCTGTCCTGAGAGACATCATGATCAAGTAGAAACAAAAATAGACATGTACAAATATGTTCGAAAGCTGAAACTAAAGAAATTTTTCAGCAAACGCCTAACGATTATTGAAGAACCAACAACGGCAATGACAACTCAGGTAGAACAGGACAATGTCTATACAATTGCGGAGATACCTAGTCTGAGAACTGCACACAAACTGGCTAATGAAATGGACAATACAGAGATGACAAATGCTCAAATTTTAGAACAAATGGGAATTGAGACTGACAAACATCCTCTAACTAAGTTTAAGAGCCAGTCGAAATTCTGTCCTGCACTCCACCCAGGCAACAGGGTGGACACTTTTCATGATCTGGTGGTGGCAGAACTGGACATGATGGACAATGTAAAGCATGGCCTCAGGAGAGAGAATCTGTCCAAAGCGGAACGCGATGCATTGCTATCCCTGAACAAAAATGCTATGATAGAGATAAAGCCAGCAGACAAGGGTGGCAACATAGTTATTATGGAAAAAAGTAACTATGTGGAAGAGGCCATGCGACAACTGAACAATACAACACACTACAAGGTCTTGAAAAAGAACCCAATAAACGACCTCACAATTGAGTTAAACAACAAACTACAACAATGGCATGAGAAGGGACTACTGAGCATGGAAGAAAAGAACTTCTTGATGAATGAAAATCCGGTGGTTCCAACCATATACTTTTTACCTAAAGTGCATAAGACCCTTAACAAACCGCCAGGACGACCAATAATATCGAGTTGTGGGGCATTATATGAAAATATAGCATCTTATGTTGATTACTTCTTAGCACCAATTGTACCAACGTTAAACTCCTACATAAAGGACACAGGAGACTTTTTGAGAATATTAATGGGAACCAATTGGCAACCGGACTATTTGCTCATGACAATCGACGTTGTCTCCCTCTACACGTGAATCAGCCATGAAATAGGTATGAAGGCTGTGATGTACTTTCTAAAACAGAGACCGATTGGTGAATTACAACACACCATGATGCTGAGTGAAATGATCGAGCTATGCTTATGAAACAATGTTTTCATTTTTAACAAAAAGATATACTCTCAAAGCTGTGGCACTGCGATGGGAGTTTCTTTTTCTCCAAGCTACGCGAACCTCATGATGGGGTGGTGGGAGAGGGACGTGGCTTGGAGTGAAGAAAACGACCAATATACAGCCAGAGTCATTCTCTGGCTGCGTTTTATCGACAATCTTTTCCTGGTTTGGAGAGGCACTGAAACAGAATTTCTGGAATATCTAGCGATCATGAATGACAACGAAGTTGGTCTTAAATTCACTCATAACATCAATCATAAGCAGATTGACTTTTTGGACACACGGATCTACATTAAGAACAAGAAGATACAAACGACAGTCTTCAGGAAAAGCACTGCTACTAATGCAGTACTTAATGGCTCAAGCTTCCACCCTCAGTCGCTCAAGAAAAGCATACCTTATGGAGAGTTCATAAGGATGAAGCGAAACTGCTCTGAGGAGAATGAAATGGAGAAGAAATTTGCTGAAACCAAGCAACGTTTCTTGAAGCGAGGGTATAAACATTCTGACATTCAGCGAGGTGAGGAAAAGGCCAGAGAAAGAACTAGGGCCCAAACGCTAATTGAGAAGAAACAACAATCCAAAACGAAAATCAGCTCAGTTGAGGAAATGCTGCGACTCATACTGACTTACAGTAAAGAGAGCTATAAGATTCAGAGGATCCTGATGAAATATTGGAGTGTCCTGAAGAAAGACCCGGATATTGGGACCATGATAGGAGAGCGCCCGCTGATAACATACAGGAAAGCACCATCAATCTCGGACACCTTGGTACATAGTCACTTTGAAGCCAAGAAACAAAAAACATGGCTACAGACCCATCAAAAGGGGTTTGCAAAGTGTAATAGTTGCAAGGCCTGCAAAATTGGAAAAAACCTAAAGTCCATTCAAGATCCAAGAGGTGGCACATTTAACATCAACGAGGCAATCACATGCAACTCCACATATGTGGTATACCTGATCGAGTGCTTCTGCGGGAAGAGGTACATAGGAAGCACAATATGCCCACTCAAGAAACGGATCCTAGAGCATATTAGGGCAACACAAAATCAAGATCTGACATATGGTGTCGCAAAACATATGAAAACACATGAAAGTAAAACATGGATGGACCTGAGATACTCTGGATTGATGACTGTACCACCGCATGAAAGAGGAGGAAACAGGACTTTAAAACTCAGACGCCTTGAATCGAGACTAATTATAAGATTTAAAACTAAGATCCCACTGGGCCTTAATGGGGACGAGGAAATGTACATTCACTTGTGAGAGAAGGAATGAATCATTACCATTTAACAGAATAGAAGTCCCGGAAGAATCTAGCAATGACTGAACGAGCCACATTGTCGTGAATATGTTTTAATCTGATTATATGAAGTAACAGTAGTATTTTTGTTTGGTGGTGGGTGTGGAATGGAGCCTTTTGTCCTATGATTTAAATGTGTATGTTGGTATTGTCAGAAATTGGGGCACTCAGCCCGAAACAGACAAAACAGGACGCTCAGTCCATTATGAATGCATAGCAAAAACGTGATGTGAATTCCAAAGAGTAGGTGACTTTGTGGATTACAAATTCCATAAACGGAGGGAGGATGGGTAATGGTTACATCGCATTACCCGACAAATCTTACATACTCAATGTAAAAATTATTTAATGGCCACTGTACCAAAAATGATTTTTGTTCATTGGTAAGCATCACGTATATGACAATAACATCACACGTACAATGAAGAATGAATGGGGCATGGTGAAACACCGCATTTATCTACCAAAAATGTTCATTCAATGAAATATAATTGAATTTGTGATTTCGAAACTACTGATCCCACAATGCCTCATTATGAGTGGAGTGGTGATTCAGTATAAAAATAGGAAACTAAGAAAGGACTGTGTTTACTACCGTGATCAAGACCTATTGTGGGGTCGAAACGCGTAGGAGGAGAAGAGTGGTGGTGTGAATAAAACCAGTTAACCATCCAAGGAGAGTGCCACGTTTATTTTCTTGGTGAATAATATATTGCGAGAATGGTCCTTGTCTCGCCGTGGGCACCAGCTAAATTGAGCGCCCCGCTGAAGGGCCATTTGGTGAATCATATATATATATGTATATATATATATATATATTATCTACTGGCGGTCGCCAGTAGATAGTTATAGTTAGGACCTATTTTCCATAGGAAATCCGCGACATTCTATTTGAAATAACTCTTGCGTCGGTTGACGAATCTTCGCGAAATTTTCAAACTTTATGGCCCGCTCCGGTCCGCTCCTACCCTGAAAGTCTAAGGGTGATTCGTCAAGCGGGGCCGAGAAAAAATGGGGGGTCCCAAAACGTGTTTTCCCCATTCATTTTCCCAAAAGAAACTTTAGACACGGCTACAGCCCGAACTGCTGAACGGAATGACACCAAATTTGGCAAAGAGGTAGTTCTTGGTTTAGAAAGAACCCTTTTTGTTAAATGGTGTAAATCCGTTCAGTAGTTGCGGAGAAATTAAAAAAATAAGAGTCAAAAATCAATTTCCCATAGGAAACTTTAGACACGGCTACAGCCGAACTGCTGAACGGAATTACACCAAATTTGGCAAAGAGGTAGTTCTTGGTTCAGAAAGAACCCTTTTGTTAAATGGTGTAAATCCGTTCAGTAGTTGCTGAGAAAATCAAAAGTAAATGTACATATATATCTATGGCCGCGTCGGATTCGCGCACCCTCCCGATCACGAGCTGTCTGCTAATTGGCTGTCAACACTCCAAACCAGGAAGTGTTGGCAGCCATCTTGTTCCTCGGTCGAACCGAGGAACAAGAAAGCAGTAAAAAAGTGCGCAAAACGCACAAAGGGGGCAGGGTAGAAACACCCTGACCCCTCGGTCTGCTCAGGGGTCCCACAAGGACCCCCTGGACAGAAAAAGCATTTTTTTTTTAAATCAACAGGATGCGCTCAGGAGTGCGAATCCTGCCGAAAAAAAATCGAAGGGCGGTCTCCCGCGCTTCGATTGTATTTTGCCCTTGGGTGGCCCAAGTCCCGGGGGCATGGTGGGGGGGTTAAATTTATGTATGGGGGGCCTCAAAGGGCCCCCAAGCCCCGGGGACCGCCACACCCCGGGGCTTTCTTTTTAAAATGGTGCGGGAGGGCTCTGAGCCCTCCCGCAGCCCCGGAGACCACCACCTCCCCGGGGCTTCTTTTTTTTACTTTTTCCTGTGTGGGGGGGGCTCGAGCCCCCCACACGCCCGGGGACCGCCACCTCCCGGGGCACTAACAAATTAAAATGGGGGTCCGTTTTGGACCCCGAAGCCCGGGGACCACCACCTCCCCGGGGCTTTGCTGATGTGGGGAGGGGGCCGCGCGGCCCCCTCCTGGAGCCTGTGGTGGCCCTGGGGACCGCCACCCCCAGGGCCGGCTCCTGCAGTGTCCCGGGTGCCTACCCCCGGGACACTGCTGCTTGCAATGACAGGACGGAGCCTCGCGGCTCCCGTCCTGTCATTGCAAACTGCTTTGGATATTGGAAGAGAGCAGGGAAACCTGCTCTCGCCTCAATATCCAAAGACAATTGCTTTCCACACGGGGAGCAGCATGTTAGCTGCTCCCCGTGTGGAAAATAATGCCGGCTCCCTTAGGACACGGGAGCCGGCGGGACTGTGGGGGGTTTGGGGACCCCCCACAGTCCCCAACAAGAGGCCAGGCCCCGGGGATGGGGTCCCCAGGGCCATAAGTGGCCCGGGAGGGGGGCCACGTGGCCCCCTCCCCAGAAATTATGAAAATAAGAAGGCCTGCCCCGGGGGATGGGGTCCCCGGGGCAAAAGGAGGCCTGAGGAGGGGGCCACGCAGCCCCCTCCTTAAAAGGAATGTTAAAGTGTGGCCATGCCCCGGGGGATGGGGTCCCGGGGCAGTTTTCGGCCAGGGGAGGGGGCCACGCGGCCCCCTTCCAGTTTAATTTGAATTAAAAAAAAAAGGGGTAAGGCCCTGGGGGATGGGGTCCCCAGGGCCCAAAAATAAGAAAAAGGAAGGGGGCCACACAGCCCCCTTCAGGAAAGAAAAAAACAAAAAAAAACGATCGGCCCGCAGGCCCCGCCCCCTTCCTTCACCACTCTGCAAACGCGCCCCTGGCGCGTTTGCAGATGGGGAAGTAATTCCCCTTGAATACTGGGGTCCCTGGGGCCAACTAGCCCACCAGGAACCTCCAGAATGCGCCAGGGGCTGCGTTGCAGAGAGGTGTACAGAGGCCACGCCCCTTATACACCTCTCTGCAACGCAGCTCTGTGGCGCTTTTTGGAGGTACATGGTGGGCTAGTTGGCCCCAGGAACCCTCAGGATTCAAGGGGACTTAATCCCCCAACTTAAAACGCGCCACGGGGCGCGTTTGCACAGTGGTGAAGGGAGGGGCGGGGCTTCAGGTGACATGTGTGCAAACAGGCCCCGTGGCGCGTTTTAAGATGGGGAATTAAATCCCCTTCAATCCTGAGGGTCCCTGAGGGCCAACTAGCCCAATAGGTACATCCAGAAAGCGCCACAGAGCTGCGTTGCAGAGAGGTGTAAAAGGGGTGTGGCCTCTCTACACGTCTCTGCAACGCAGCCCCTGGCGCATACTGGAGGTTCCTGGTGGGCTAGTTGGCCCCTAGGGACCCTCATGATTCAAGGGGACTTAATCCCCCAACTTAAAACGCGCCACAGGGCGCGTTTGCACAGATGTCACCTCAGGCCCCGCCCCTACCTTCACCATTGTGCAAATATTCCTCTAAAATCAGCCGAAATACGAATTCCGATTTACTCACCTGTTATCAGGAGAGACCTCAGTGCTGCATCTTTCAGCCCAGTACTGATCCTCAAAAGTAATTTTAATCGTACTTACCAGTAACTTGAATTTCCTTCCATAGGATATCATTGTCTGCTTTTTGCTGAAAAAGTTTCTAAGTGTTGATTTTTGAAACATACAAATATTCCTCTAAAATCAGCCGAAATACAAATTCCGATTTACTCACCTGTTATCAGGAGAGACCTCAGTGCTGCATCTTTTAGCCCAGCACTGACCCTGAAAAGTAATTTTAACCGTACTTACCAGTAACTTATATTTTCTTCCATAGGAATCCATTGTCTGGTTTTCAGCTGAAAAGTTTCAAAGTGTCGATTTTCACAAACTACAAATATTCCTTAAAAATCGCCTGTATGACTTAAACGCATTCTTTCAACTGTTTACAGGAGATGCACCAGTGCTGGATCCAGGATCCAACACTGAGTAAGAAAAAGTAACGATAACAGTTTTTACCTGCTAAGTGAATTTCCTTCCATAGGATAACATTGGTGATTCTATGAGTGTCAACTTTTAAAATACAATAATATTCCTTAAAAATCACTACTGTAACCAAAACGCTTTTACTCAACTGTTTACAGGAGATGTCCCAGGACTGAATCTAGGATCCAGTCCTGTGGTTAGAAAAGTAATCCATAAAGTAACTAATTGCATTTAACTAGAAATTCACATTGAGCTGAATGTTGCATTGTGTTTGAAAATGTGTTGCCCATTGCAACAACTGTAACTACTGTACTTAAAAGTCTATTGCCTATGTGCAAAGTATTTAAACTAAAGTAATTCATTCTGAGAAAGTATTTTTTGTAATGTATAATGTAATTACAATGTAATTTAAAAAATAAAATATGTAAAATAAAAATGTTTCTAAAAATGTAGTAAATCAGTATGAAAAAATAAATATAACAATTAATACATTTAAAAATTGTCATTTACAAAACCTTTGAAATTCACTGAAAAACCGTAGGTTTCAGACATGTTATAGTTAGGAATTAGCATTTAAAAAACCTTTGAAATTCACTGAAAAAACCATAGGTTTCAGACACGTTATAGTTAGAAATTAGCATTTAAAAAACCTTTGAAATTCACTGAAAAAACCATAGGTTTCAGGCACGTTATAGTTAGAAATTTGCATTTAAAAAACCTTAGAAATTCACTGAAAAAACCATAAGGTTTTAGGGACAGTTATAGTTAGTTGGACATTGCACTCGTACAAAACCCGTGAAATTCCCCCGTTATAGTTAGTTCAGGTAACTATAACTCGCGCCCCGCAATGCACTGCTGATGACGTCACATATTACATCACTCATGACATGGTCAGTGACATCACTGATGACATCACTGATGACATCTCAAATGACATCACTGATGACATCACTGATGACATCATCCATGTGAGAATTTAATGCATCTTCTCACACCCTAATATAAGTTTTGAAACACCCACTCTAAATTACAGACTGCCATTCTCAAAACCATACACACTCCAATACCAATAAGTACATACCCACTTACTGATTCTTAGGTCTACACACACACATCTACTCACTCACCCGTACAGTCACTCATACTTACAGTCACTCAGTACAGGACTATCATATGCACTCATACACCTATATAAACACTCACACAACGCAACTCATCCATAGAGGTACTCACACACCTAGTCAGTCATGCAAATAATTAATCACACTCCAATTTACTCACCTATACAGTTATACACACCAGCTCACTTACTCATAAAAATACTAGCACATTCTTACGCTCCTATGCAATCACTGATGCAAGCACACACTCATCCATATAGCCACTCTCACAATCACACACTCTCACTTATAGCCATTTATATACTCCAACACACATATATACTGCCTTTCACATATGTAGTTACTCACACATGTACCACTGAGATATACATTCAATCACTAACACACCCATACACACACTCACCCACCCATACAGTCCATCACAGACGCACTCTTGAAACCATGCACCCAGTGAATCACCCACTCACACATCTACGCACAGAGTCACACTCACCCCACCCACACAAACACTGAGGCACCCATACAGATACTCAGAGAACCAATCCATAACCCATATAGACACTCATTTAGCTAGTCAGAAACCCATGCAGCTGCTTACACAACAACAGACAGACGGGTACAGACATTCACACAGTTTAGTCACTCACCCATGCATCCAGTAAGATACGTTTAATCACTCACTTGAAGACTCAGTCACGCACCTACTAAATCATCCATTCAGACACTTATACACCCACTCATTCTTCAATACGCCTTTCCCTATATATATTAAACATATTTAAACTTTACACAAACACACAGTCACTGGATGATGTCATCAGTGATGTCATCAGTGATGTCATTTGAGATGTCATCAGTGATGTCATCAGTGATGTCACTGACCATGTCATGAGTGATGTAATATGTGACGTCATCAGCAGTGCATTGCGGGGGCGCGAGTTATAGTTACCTGAACTAACTATAACGGGGGAATTTCACGGGTTTTGAACGAGTGCAATGTCCAACTAACTATAACTGTCCCTAAAACCTTATGGTTTTTTCAGTGAATTTCTAAGGTTTTTTAAATGCAAATTTCTAACTATAACGTGCCTGAAACCTATGGTTTTTTCAGTGAATATATATATATATATATACATACATACATATATATATATATACATATATATATATATATATATATATATATATATATATATATATGAGAATCCACCAGTCTGCTGCTTTCAGCCGTTCTCCTTCCCACGGTACCGGTGCACGCCACGGCTGCAGTCTCCGTCTCGAAATGATCGGTTTAGACAATTTCTGGAACTCCAAGAAATAAATACTGCGGCACACCTCCAGACAGCATAAACAGATTTATTTATGCACTTAAACAATGCGTTTCGGCAAAAAGCCTTTATCGAGTAACCATACTGTGCCCAATTGCCTCAAGAAATAGTACCCATAGTTCATAAACATAAACAACATACTCTCGTACTATCGTACCTTTTACAGTAGTCCCAAATTACATTTTTTATAAAAATTCATTTAACATTTCAAGTATTAATTACAAACGTTCCATCTGATTATCAAGACATTATAGCTATCAGTATATTTGTCCAACATCCGTATTGCAAGCCGACATCGTTGCAGTGTTAAATTCCTGCTGCTTTGAATAAAGCTATACGAATCAAAACCAAGTGGTTCCTGTCATTGTAACATGCTGACACAGATGTAGAGTTAGAATGTACTAGCTGAAATGTGGAGTTAGATACCTCCTGCTTTAAGTAAATCTGTCTATTCAAAACCAAATGGTTGTTACCCATTGCACTGCAACATTTCCATTACAATTTTCTGCGCATGCGTGGATTGTCAATTGCCACAAAATCGGGTACCATGGAACAATAAAGTAAAGAGATTTTTTTCATTTGATATGGGACTAGCGTACGATGCCGATACGTATGATAAACATGTTATCTTATTAGGCAACAGGTCACCCCAAATCAGTGCAAACAAAAGGGTGATTTGTATTTGGAAAGTGAAAAACCAAATTATTGTCAATAATAGGTGGGGAGTGTTCCACCATTCAGCCTCTAACAGAGAATTTTTTGAAAAATTACTTCAAACTCCTAACGAAGAATTTTTACTTCCATGATGTATTGATAATAAATCACTCCCTGTTCTTACATTGTGTGACATAATAGTAACACAAACGGGCTCAAGCAGAAAGGAGATTGCAGATAATGCCATTAATCTACCCTTATGCATTGATGTAAAGGATGTCATCTACGCCTAATCTCCCCATATCCATATACTTTAAAAATAGAAGGAAAAAATAAAGTGCAATAAACTGCAGCTGATGAAGGCAGAACAACTGCTCTGGTTTTGCTGGACTTGAGTGCCGCGTTTGACACGGTGTCCCACGGCCTCCTGCTGGAGAGGCTAGGGGAGGTCGGGGTCGGAGGTGTCACGTGGATATGGCTGAAGAATTTCTTGGAGAACAGAACCTTTCAGGTACTGCAACATCCATTTAAGTCCAGAGTCTGTCCTTTAAACCAGGGGGTGCCGCAGGGATCTGCTCTGAGCCCCACCCTGTTCAATATATATATGCGCCCGCTGGCAAATATTGTGATGAGACATGGAATTAAGCTGGTGTCTTACGCTGACAACACTCAGCTAGTTGTGACCCTAGAACTAACCCTGGGCGGTGAGCTACGCTACGCTCGCGGAGCTTGCGTAGTTTCAGTAACTTTGCGATTCGCGTAGAACGCGAAGTTACCGTGCACTACGCAATTTGCGGCGTAGCGTAGCTGTTTTCCTTCTTCGCGCGCTCAATATACGTTCTCGCGTGCGCGGTAACGTCCTACCGTGATTCTGCGTTCGCCGACGCGACTTCCTATCTGTTCGCGGGCGCCACGAGATTTGGAATCCGGCCGCACGATCCCGCGAGAGTGTGCGAACGTGAACACGTCATTCGGACGCGCGATCTGACTTCCGGCGGCAGTGTTGGTAAGATCGCGATCCCGAACACGAAGAAACTACAATCTGGCGAAGAATATCTCTCGAGCATCATAAATCCTTCTCGAAAATGATGATTTTGCTCAAAAAAACTCCTCAGATTGTGATTTGGCTGTAGTTTTTTGTGCAAGGAGTCCTTTTTCTTTTTACTTTTTTTCCAAGAGGAAGGAAGTGCCCCTGATTCTCAAACTTCCTGTTCCTGTCCAGCAGGCTCCTCCCAGTGCTTTGTCCATGTGCTGTTCATTTTCATTTGGATTTGGAGCTGGAAGGATCACTTTTTGTGTCTGTCTGCTGCATCATATCATTGGATTGGATTTGAGGACTTTTGGATTTGAGATTTTACAAGTAAGTTGGAGAATTGGTGTACTTGTTTGTTTGATTGGGGCTTGTTTGTACCTACATTTTTTGGGGGATTTCCATCGATTTTAAAATTTATTGTTGTGGCCTCTAGTTTCGGTGGGGGCCTAGTTGTTTTTCTTTGATTGGAATTTCAGCCAGTAGGCCCAGACTAGAGCCAGAGGTACCCATGGGTGCATGTTTCTGTGGTGTCTGTTGAATTTAAACATCATGTAGGGCATGCATGGATGGCATTGGATTGAATTGTTAGATGTGGTTTTTGGGGTGTATTTCACTTTTTGGGTGTCATATATATACCTTTGTTGGATGTGTGTGTGTGCTTGTTGTGTAACTTTCCAACCTTTTGTAGCCCTGTGGATTTTCGTTTTTGCATTTTTGTATTAAAGCTGTGTTGTTTAGCACTGCAGGCCTCCTTTGTCTGGTCATATTATTATAGGCCTGCTTGAGTTCATTGTTTTCCATGGCCTGTTGTGACTGTGAGTGACCACGTGGCTTGGGGCCATTTTGTGGTGGTAGTTTAGTAGTGTGCTGCTTTTTCCATATAGGCCTGCATGTCTTTTCTTTGTTCCCCTTGGCTTATGCTTGTTGTGAACTTGTGGGTGGCCTGGCCATGTGTTGGCGGCCATTTTGTGGGACCAGCCACTGTGCTTTTGCCATAGGCCTCCAAGCTTGCGGCCTAGTCTGCCAGTAGGCCCAGAGGTAGTCATCCTCATGGGTGCATAAAAACTGTTTCTGTGTTGTCTGTTGGATTGTAACATCATTTGGCCATGGATGGCATTGGATTGAATTGCAAAATGTGGGTTTTGTGGTGGTATTTCAGTTTTTGGGTGTGTGTTACATAAATAGGCCTTTTCAGCCAGTAGGTAACCCTGGGCGTTCAGCTCGCGGACTTTCGGCACCTCCGCACTACGCGACAACGCAGACTTACACTTTTTCTCTTCTTCGCGCGCTCAATATACGTTTCCACGCGCGCGATAACGACTTTTTGTGACGATCGCGATGCCGAACACGCAGAATTTACAATCTGGCGAAGAATATCTCTCGAGCAGCATAAAACCTTCTCGAAAATTATGATTTACTTCATTTTGCACAAAAAACTCCTCAGGTTGTCATTTAGATGTAGTTTGGTGAGCAAGGAGTCTCTTTTTTTTTGTTTTACAATTTTTTTCACGAGGAAGGAAGTTGCCCAGAGTCTCCAACTGCCTGGTCCTGTCCTTTGTCTTCACTTTCTTGTTATTTTGGGTGGCCTGGCCATGTGGCTGGCGGCCATTTTGTAAAGCCAGGCATTGTGCTTTTGCCATAGGCCTGCATTGTCTGTCTTGTGTTCCTTTTCTTGTTGTTGTGGCTGGCCTGGCCATTTGGTGGCGGCCATTTTGTGGGACCAGCCACTGTGCTTTTGCCATAGGCCTCCAAGCTTGCGGCCTAGTCTGCCAGTAGGCCCGGAGGTAGTCATCCTCATGGGTGCATACAAACTGTTTCTGTGTTGTCTGTTGAATTTGTAACATCATTTAGGCCCTGGATGGCATTGGATTTAATTGCAAAATGTGGGTTTTGGGGTGGTATTTCAGTTTTTGGGTGTGTGTTAAATAAATAGGCCTTTTCAGCCACTAGGTAACCCTGGGCATTCAACTCGCGGACTTTGGGCAACTCCGCACTGCACGACAACGCGGACTTACACTTTTTATCTTCTTCGCGCGCTCAATATACGTTTTCGCACGCGCGATAACGACTTTTTGTGACGATCGCGATGCCGAACACGAGAAGTTACAATCTGGTGAAGAATATCTCTCGAGCAGCATAAAACCTTCTCGAAAATGATGATTTAGTTCATTTTGCACAAAAAACTCCTCAGGTTGTCATTTAGATGTAGTTTGGTGAGCAAGGAGTCACTTTGTTTTTGTTTTACAATTTTTTTCACGAGGAATGAAGTTGTTGGGTGGTCTGGCCATGTGGTGGCGGCCATTTTGTGGGACCAGCCACTGTGCTTTTGCCATAGGCCTCCAAGCTTGCGGCCTAGTCTGCCAGTAAAGTAGGCCCAGAGGTAGTCATCAATGGTGCATAACAACTGTTTCTGTGTTGTCTGTGGAATTTTGACATCATTTAGGCCATGGATGGCATTGAATTTAATTGCAAAATGTGGGTTTTTTGGGAGGGTCTATTTCACTTTTTGGGTGTGTTAAATAGATGCCTTTTTTGCGTGTGTAATTATAATTATGTGTTGTTGTAGTGGCTGTCTAACTTTCCAAACTGTTTTTAGCCATGTGGATTTTACTTTTTGCATTAAAGCTGTGTGTGTTTTATCAGGCATCCTTTGTCTGCCCATATATAGGCCTGCTTGAGTTCATTGTTTGCCGTGCCTTGTGCCTGTGAGTCACCATGTTGCTGGGGGCCATTTTGTGGTGGTAGTTAGTAGTGTGCTGTTTTTGCCACATAGGCCTGCGTGACACTCTTTCCATTGTTCCTCTTGTCTTACTGCTTCCAAATCCATCCCCATTGCCAGCTGCAGCTCCCTGATGCTGCATACATCCCACGTGATGCACAAATTTAGGCCAAACATGCTCCACTACATTTTAGTTTTTGTTCTTTACTATTCTTATTCTTCCAGAGTGTACACACTACACAGTAGCCAGGAAAGCCCTGGCCTTGTTGTCAAAGTCTCATAAATGGCTACACTGTGTGTTGTTGTTCACTGAATTTCTAAAATTTAATAATTGAGGCCACCACCACACACTAAGTTCTATATTATATTTGTTTGATTTGTGCTATCGTTTGACTGATGTTGTTCTGGCTTTTTGCTTTTAGGTGCACAAAGACTGAGGAGGAGGTGTGTCATCATTGCCCGTTGCACTGCCAGACAGACATCCTGCTGCTGTACACAACGTGACGTGTGACCTGACCAGACATCTCCTCAACTGAGTGCTGCTGACATCTGAAGAAGATGGGCCCAAAGAAAGCAGGTACCAGGTCCTCCAGTGCCAAGAAAGTTGCTATTGAGAAGAAGGAACAGAAGAAGGAAGTGACACTTAAGTCTGGTGTGCCGCCCAGTACCTTTTTTGGGAGAAAAAAAAATTACGCCTGCAGCAACGGTGTCCGGGGGGCAAGCTGGGGGCAGCATCTCCGCATCAGTGGGCCCAACCCATCAACCCAGGCCCAAGCACATTAGTGTGGAAGAGGTAGCCAGCCTAATGGTGGAAAGCAGTGATGCTGAGCCTGAGATAAACTTATCGCTATCTCAAAGTAGTACCCAATCAACGCAGGAGGAAACACATCAGATAAGTGGTCAACAACAACAGCCGCAACCACAGCCCGCAATAGTAGTTGTTGTTCCTCCCGAAGTAGGGGCAGTTCAGGAAATTGAGCCTCATGCAGAGGTAGAAGAAGAAGCCACTCATTCGGAAGATCCATTGTCTTCCAAATCTCCAGCAAGGAAAAGGAGGGGTAGTCCATCAAGTTCTTCGCCAAGCCCCCCTTCTGATGATCTAGATGCCACTTGGAAGCCACAAACTGAGTCTGAGAGGGAGCCACGTCCCAAGACCAAGCTAGGGAAAAGGAGCCTTACACTTATGGAGGTCAATGTAGAACAAAACAAAGAGGAGAGAAAGGGATTTGCCCTAAATAGGAGGGGGGAATACTCCTGGTCCCCTTAGAATCTAATAATCAAAACAAAGAAAGGAGTATCACTCAAAGACAGAAAACTGTCTATATGGTGTTGGGACAAAAGCACAGGAAAGGAGATTGTCCTTTTCTAAGAAGACCCCATACTCACCAACCTGGTTGGTGACATGCTTCATCATTGGGGTCCCACCCGAATAGCCGAATGCTATCCGGGTGTGCTGCGACACCTGATTACAGTGGAGCTGGTTGTTGTGTGAGGTGAAAAAAGTGAGTGACTTAATAGTGTAGATTTAAAAATTGGCCAGATGTGACCCTTTGAAAAAACTTTATTCTGGGGTAACTGGACAATGTTAAAAATTGTTAGGATGCCAAGAGGGTTAAATTGACCATCAGGTATCTCTTAATAAAAATTAGTGCAGTGAAAGAGTGCAATAAAAGGTCAACATGTTTCAACCTGTGAATGGTACTACTAGGTTTTCTTCAGGACCAGTGAATGTGACCCGGGAGGTATACACTCGCTAAGGTGTACCCTACCCTTGGTCACTAAACCTAACCATGTACTCACGGTCAGGTGTCCTTTTCTTCAATTCGAAAAAGGAAAATAATTAAAAGCGCGATGTTTTCGTGCTTCATGGGAGTCAGGGTCGTGGTAAAAAGCTCCCAACGCGATTTGGTGGAGCTATTCACCGGCTGTTGCGCCTACCCATACGGACCCGTTGTCACTCCCCGCAGGTCCGTATGGGTAGGCGCAACATGTCACCAACCAGGTTGGTGAGTGAGGGGTCTTCTTAGAAAAGGACAATCTCCTTTCCTGTGCTTTTGTCCCAACACCATATAGACAGTTTTCTGTCTTTGAGTGATACTCCTTTCTTTGTTTTGATTGGTCGATGTAGAACAGCAGGATGATGATGATGAGCCAGTCATCATGAACATCACTCCCGGCCCGAGGAGATGGAGACCAACATTATTACCCTATCCAAAATCGCTGCGAGGGATGTAGCACGCATACCTCCACAGGTAACACCACCAACACGACCTACAGCTTCCATATTTGCATTAGCAAAGGCCCGGCAGCGACCTACATCCAGCACAACCACCACCTCAGTAGAAGTAGGTAGTGGTACAGCAGCAGCACAGATTCAAATTCAACACACACCCTCCAGTTCATCCGCCATTGGAAGTGGCACCTCCAGCAGGAGGCCAAAGTTAAGCTCCCCAGTTTGGGACTTCTTTACGGTTAGCGAAAAGGAGGAGAACATTGCTATATGCTCCATTTGTAATACCTCTGTTAGTCGTGGTAAGCTTGGTACAAACTATGGTACCGGAGGCCAAATGACCCATCTGAAAAAACACCACTTGATCAGCTGGGAGGACCACCTTTGCGACATAAAAAAAACTGCAACCATTGGTGTTGGTGGGGATAAAGGAGTAGAAGATCCGATCACGGTGGAAGAGGAAGGACAGGGAGACATTCTCTCTGGTAGTGGTACACAAGGTGTCCCTGACCCCAGCAGTGCAGTGTTGTTAACGTCGCACACATCTTCAGCAACATCTCAGTGGCACAAGAGTAAGAGTCAGCCTGAGACACCAAGGACAAGGAGTACCGCAATCCAAAAAGTGCGTTGAGCATAAGAGAAAGGAAAACCATGCAGCCTACCATTATCAGCATGTTTGGTGGGGAGAGGCAGTACGAACGCAACCACCCAATAGCACGTTTGTACAATGCGAAGCTGGCTAAAATGTTAGCACTGGACCTTCTCCCTTTTTCTTTTGTTGAAGGGGTGGGTTTTCTGGAATTTGTGTCAACCATCTGCCCAAAATGGCATGTTCCCAGCCGCTACTATTTTGCCAGAGTTGCTGTTCCAGCACTACATCACGACGTGCTGGAATTGCTTGGAAAAGCCTTGAAGCAGAGTGCTGTTCAGAGTATCCACCTGACAACAGACATGTGGACCAGTTGCCAAGCCACTGATTACATGTGCATCACTGCACACTGGATCTCTTTGCGGGGGTTAGAGAACAGATATCTGCTGGTGTTGACGCTGCTGAGATTTTTCATGCCACTCGCAAACATGCAACTGTAGCCATGTTTGCCATGGAGAAATCTCATACTGCTGCAAACATTTTGGAAGAGTTTAACAGCAAGGTCTTTGAGTGGCTGCGCCCAAGAGGGCTTAACATTGGTTTTGTTGCCACGGACAATGGCAGTAATGTAGTTAGGGCCATGGAAGATGGTCGCTATTTCAGGGTCCCGTTTTGGCACACTGCATTAACATTGTTGTTCAAGACTTTTTGAAAAATGAATCCAAAGTCAGCAACTTACTGGCCACCTGCAGAAGAATATGCACACATTTCAGCCATTCTTTTAAAGCCCGGAAGCAGCTGAGGGTCATTCAACGTGAGCATAAAATGCCAGTCAAAGCGCTCATCCAGGAGGTGCCAACACGTTGGAACTCAACTTATTACATGCTTGATCGTCTGTTTGAACTGTACATACCACTCAATGCTTATGTCATGCAAAGATTAGGGGAACCTACTGTGAGAGGCATGACCGTTGAGATGGGTCAATGGGACCTCATTAAATGCCTGACTGAGATGCTACTTCCTTTTGAGATATTCACACGTGAAGTCAGCAGGGAGGACTGTACTATGGGCCAAGCTATCCCATTGTTGCACATGCTAGAGCAACAGCTGAAGGAGGTGTCTGAAACGTACGCAGGTGTGGATGACAAACAAGACGCATATCATTTGGCACAGACCTTAGCCGCTCGATTATCTGAAAATACAAGGATTCAAAATAAAATTTTGTCACAACCACATTACAATAGTGCCACAATTTTGGATCCACGGTACAAAGTATTTCTGAACAGCAAGGCAGTAATTCCTTTTTCGGAAGTGGATGTTGCCAACTACAAAAATTGGATAGCTAAGGAAGCCACTATTTTCGAAAACGAACGGCTGTTAATTGCAGGCCCCCCACCCCAGGCCATAACAACAAGTACTAGAGGGCATCCAGAGTCAAGTTCTACTTTGGAGCCTGAGGGCAGTGCGTTTGCCTCTCAGCAGTCACCTACACCAACAATAACATCAACAACAGCAAGAACAGGATCATCCACAGTACAATCTGCAACTGATTGGTTTCTACGGCAGGGGTATGGTAAGTCCAGTGCTGATGCAAAGGCAAAAGAGGCCGAGCACATCGGAGCACCCCTGAACATTGAGCGGACGGTCCAGGCCTATCTGGATGACCCAACAGAGGTCTTCATGGATCGAAACCCATTGGTGTATTGGTATGGGAAAAGAAGCCAATGGACAGTGCTCAGCAGGCTGGCGATAAAGTATCTGGCTTCCCCTGTCGCAAGTGTCTCTTCAGAGCGTGTTTTCAGTGCTGCTGGCGCCATTGTAACTTCGAAAAGGACCAGTCTCTCGGCCAAAAGCGTGGAGAGGTTAACCATGATCAAAATGAATCAGCACTTTATACCACCGGATTACAAAATACGTGAATCACAGCAGGAAGAGGAGAGCGACTTGGATGACGTAAATAGTGCGTTACAGGACCTACTTCTGTGCGAACCACCAGAGTTTGAGGACGAGCTCCTCTTCCCTGACAACTAGGCTTTCAAATTGTTACTTTCTTCCTTCCTTTATGTGTCTGTGTATCTGTCTTTCTGGTTCAAATCAAATCACAACAAATCCATCACCACCGTCTTCTCTTTTTATTTCCCTATTGGAGTTGCACGTCTGTGCATTTAACTGTCCACTCTTCAGAGTCCTGCTTCATCTTCCTGTCTCGCCCTAGTACATTTCCATCAAGCCAGACATTGGAGTACAAGAAATGTTGCCTTTACCAGTCCCTCCATAAGAAGTGAAACGTGACTATAGCTATCCTCCGTTTTGTTTCCGAGCCGAAACTCATCAGTGTCCGAAGGCTACCGCCTCTGCAGGCGTCCACAACTCTTCACTGTCAGAACTTGGGCAGGCATCCAAAAGTGAACTCATCACTGTCCGAAGGCTACAGCCTCGGCAGGCATCCAAAGCTCCTCACTGTCAGGACAGAAGGTACTTGGCAGAGAAAGACAAGACTCTTCGAAGAAACTTGCTGACATTTGTGCAAACTCAAATGACCAGCAATGAGCGCTACCCAGGCCGCGGCCCATCATCACAGTGCTGACCATGTGAAGCAACTTAAACTGTGACAAAGTGCCACAGATGAATAAGACGAAAACCGAAACAGCGACTAACACGCAAAATGAATGTGGACTGGAGTAATGATGATGACGCCACTGCCCCGTAAAAATAAAAACACACACCTGTCAGAACTAGGCATCTGATGATCTGACAGCCAAAGAGAAGAGCAAGACAGGTAATGATGGAATGCATTGGATGCTTGCAGACTCTGAGCGATTGCTGTTGTTTGTTGTTGATGTTGTGCATAAACTAAAGTCGAACTCTACTCTACTAGTTAATCTACAAAGTGACTCAAGTCAGTGACAGTCAATGTTTCCCTTATTGTTGTTTAATAACCAAATTGTACTCCTACTACTGCAGGTGCAGGCCAATATCTGTTGCAATTTTTTAATATGGAATATGGACTTAATCGGAGTCACTACAGACTGAGTGTTGGAGTTGGACAACACGTACGGTACCACACCATGATGATGACCATACTATCTTTGCAGGATAATAGTAACTTTAGTATCATTCATCATTCATCTTTTAATTAATTGGAATCCTTTTTTCTCTTCAATCATTACGACTGTGTGTTGTTGTTGTTTGTTTGTCTAATTGATCCCTAGAACTATTTTATAATTTTCTTTGCTATCTTTAAAAGTAAGCCCAGTACAACATGGAATTTGGGTCTCTGAGGGCATATTACAGGCAAGGCAAATTGCGTAGAATATACTGCTGCCCTGTACTGTCTAATTGTCTAGTAGGAGTTAGTAAGTACTACTCATTAACCATCAAGTTATCTTCATCATCATGCATGCATTTCCTTTTTCTCCCTTTATAGATTTTTTGGATAAGATCATGGGCGTCTGCCAAGATAGCGCTTTGCTTTTGTTGTCCATGCGTACTGTTTTGCTTTCTCCAAACTTTCCCCAAACCCCCTTCCCATCCATTCATCAAACCCTAACCCTCTTCCCCCGGGCTGTGATTTATATTGAGGTGTGATGTGACTACATAAAATGTACACCAATTGATCACACGCTTGCTGGGGCAGATGTGGTAAAAGCAACACTAATTAAATTTCAAGGCAGGGCGAGGAGCTTCTTCTGCTTGCCCACCCATGCTCAGTCTATGTGCAAGCCGTCACCGGCTAATAGTACATCATAATTAATTGCCAGCATTGATTGGATTCATCATCAAACTCCTACCACACAGCAGTAAAGGTTACGAATTACGATTGTGTTAAGTTAAGTGACTCACTCGACACAACTACAGTTTGTAACTTCTTGTACTAGGCTGTCCCCGCCACCATTATGTTTTATTTGACTTTAGCAGTTGCAAATGCAATATTGTTTGTTTGGCAGTCTTCTTCTGTACTGTATTTGACTTCGTTCTACTACTCCTCCCACAGTCGCTTTCAGGCAAGTGACTGTCTCTTTTTATTTTTTTAGCAAATGCTGCTGGCAGTGTCTACTCTACTACTACCACCACAACCATGGCATCTTCTCCATTCTCTTGGGAAACCATGCAGCCATCGCTGTGCCGAACGTAATCATCATCAATCACAGGTAAGATAAGTTTGGTGGGAGGTATAATGGACTAGGAGGAGAGACTGACAGTACTAGTAGGACAAATAACTCAGTGAGGGGTACCGCATCTATCTGTTTGTGTTACATCATCGGCAGATTATTTAAATCAAACACTGGCTGCGGCCCTGCAGCAGCAATGAAAGAAACCATGTGACGTTAATTTGTAAAACAGTAACCCCCCACAAAACATTAACATTGTATGTTTAAGTATAAATATAATTTATTACCCTAACAAAAATAAACTATCCCACACCTGACCCACCCTCTCCCTAACCCCAACCAATGTCCAAAACGAAAAAAAGTCCAAAGAATGTCCAGAAACCCCAACGCCCAATTCCCACCCACCAACAAAACGAATAAAAAAGGGGCAATGCAACAGGGTCCTATAGTTAGATTCGGCGGGCTTTAAGGTGTTTGTCCACCAGAATTTTAACCCGCTCCTCTAGTTGCTCCTCTAGCCATGCCACCCGGAGGAGAATCTTGCGTCGAAATGCCCTGCAGTGGCATCCAGGGTGGGGGACAGCAGTGCTGGTTGCAATAGAATTTCGGCGGCGGGCGGCAGCCAGACCGCGGCGCCTTACCACTGGAGGTCTGGCCTGGCTGGGGCCCGGGGCATCGGACGAGGCTGCAGCTGCTGCCGCCTCCTCCTCCTCCGCCTGAGCCACCAGCCGCCGGTACTCCGCACAGATGGCCTCCAGTTTCCGGTGCCGGGCCCTGGCTGCCAACTCCTTCCGGGATGGTTTGTCTTGGGAAGGAGTACTATCTATATCAAGAAAGAAAAAGAATATTGTTGTAACCAGTACTCTTAGCAAAACAGTAACACAAAATTAATTCAACACATAATGGCACAGTAGCACTAGCAAGAAGCACAGTACATAACATTTCTGGTAATAATCTATCTATCCTCCCACTTCCTCGGCCTGTAACATTTGTGGGAGTTTCAGGCATTATACTAGCACTATGGACTCCAGTACACAGTACACCAGTCTTCTTCTTATCTCTACTAGTTTAGCGAAATGACATAACCTGGTTGTAGCCGGCATGCCAGCTCGGTCATCTATGCTTGCACCCAAGACAAACATACGAGTCATCATGACGCAGACTCACGTTAGTTTGATTTACTACTGTATGCAGGTGGGGAAGCTCGTATTTATTTTTCTATTACGGGTGGCACTGGCCATACTCTCTCTGTTACATGAAGCAGGGCAATTGGTCAATTTCACTTTGACAGTGCCCTGGCTACTACAAAAAGGCAGATTATATATCTGATCCAATGATCATTGCTTTTATGGGACGACGACATAAGGTCAGTAGCGGTCGGTGGTGGGACTCGGGGAGTGCTGCCGGGCGGTGACGTAGGGAGGGGCAGGGTGGGGGGTAGTAAACTATGGATTACGGCCAATTACAGGTAAGTAAACATATAAATAAATAAAACTAATTTTGTTGCGCCCACTGCATCGCTTTTGGCGGTGCAGTGCGCACAATGAAATTCGCTTTATTTATTTTTATGTTTACAGTAAACTTACCTGTATTTGGCCGCGTAATACATTGTTTACTGCTACCCCCACCCTGCCCCTCCCCACATCGGCTTTGCTACTGTGGCGCGGTTTCTTTTACATTCCCTTAAAACTAAAACTGTGCATCCCGTGACAGTCTCCACCTATGCTGTCTATGATGAATACATACAGGCATCCATCCATTCTAAGTAAATGTCAATCATTCTTCTTAATCTCTCCACAAACCTTACTTTGTTTCGCCAACAACAACCCATGCGTCCACTCACTCCGTTGCTTGCCTTGGCTTAGAGTTTCACCCAAACACCGCTGATGATTCTTGCTATCCACAGTATCCACCCATACTGTGTCGCCCACCCAGGCAGGCATCCATTCTTCTTTCACCTTCCACCCATCCTTCAACAACACATGCATCTGATTCCTATCAGCCACCTATATCCATGCTTCCAACGTATCCTTCTCTGCCAGTCATCATATTAAATCTCGCCCGTCCTTCCTCCTTCCACCCTTCTTTCCCTTTTTATTCAACACATCCATCAAGGTCATCTGATCTGACTTTTAGTCTCCTCCATAAAACTTTCACAGCTGAGTTGGAGTCAGATAGAAGAGGCCATTGGTTAATCAAGTCACGCTGGTAATGCTATTGCTACTGCATTGCTAATGCTAAGTAAAGGGTGTCTTCTCTTCTTCAACCGTTGTATAATGTTCACTACAACTTCATACCTAATAAGTCTCAACAACAGTACAGTGAGTGAAGTCACTCAACACCCTTCCAGCTAGTGCAATGTCAATACGTAATGAATATAACTTACCATCGCCCGCCACTGCTGCTGGCTCACCCCCTGTAGCTCCTGCAGGTGCCGCATCTCCTTCCCCCTCCGGAATGGTCGAATCGCCGCTGGCCCCGCCGGCACTGGTGGTCGCTACTACGCCTAGATAAAAACATGACACATTTTTAGATGCCTGTGTACACCTCCCCCTATTTATATTTCTTCTTTTTCACTAGCAAGATTGAAAAAAAAAGTTAATACATACATATTATACATCACATTCAGTAGTCCAAATCGGGTACTAGAGTCAGTAGACACTAGTAGTGTTATGGTCCCTAGGGTCATTATTTATTATACTATACTCTACTCTTTGCAAAGTTAGCCTGAGCCATGCAACCATTTTTCGCTTCATGTCTTTTGCGCATGTTACCTCGCAGCTTGTTGTGCAGTAACAGTAAGACGCCTTTTTAGCCCACATGAGCACATACAGCTACTGTCTGAGCGTTGCGTACAAGAGGTCGAAAAACAAGCCACTTTGTTATGGAGTTCGGTTAGTCCGTATTGCTTAGCCATAAGTAACATGTTACACTTTTTGGCAGGACTGACAAATGCTTGCATTATACTATCTAACGCGCACCATTTTTCTCAGGCAGAAGATTTCCTTCTACGAACCAGAGATTTGCAGAGCTTATGAATGATGCATGTAACCAGTAATTCTACGTTCTACGGTGAGGAGTCTCCCAGAATTCGCACAGATCTTTTGTCTTCTAAGTTCTATCATCATGCACTTGTTGTAACAATGTTTATTGTTTTAATCTTACGCATTTAGCTGTTGGAGCTGGCTGGAGTACACTGAATTTTATAGAACAACATACAGAGCTTGTTAGTTGAAAATAAACCTTTTGAACTTAAACATAGACTCTGTGGTATTTGGTGTGGTGGTGGTGGAGGTGGTGGACTTACACGAGTAAGTGAGCAAAAGGGTGTTATGTTCTGGGTTGTGTAATCATTGGGTATCTTCGGGTGGGGGTTCGGGGACCTAATGAGAGTGAGACACTATAGCTAGTCATTCAGGGGATTGTGGGTTCACTTCTGACTGAGGTGTGAGGAACGTCCAAGTTCCAAACTCCCATCACCAACATCCTATTTCCTTGTGCATAGTTCTGCATGGGGCTGTGCAGAATCCACACATCAGTAGTAGTATGTACTATATCCTATCAAAAATAGTCAAATATCTGGTTGGGCATTTTGTTTGTGGTAATTGTCAAAGCCTCAAGATTAAGAAGCCTAGAAGAGGACAACCGAAAGGACTGGACTCAGCTATTGGTCAATCGGAGTTTTATTCAAAACCGTACAATAAAGAGTGGCAATGCAAACTGGGCAAGCTTAGCGACAGACTAATAGTAGTAGTACAGACATTCATAGCAGAGGCAGTTAGAACTTAGAGGCAGGGATAACCAGAATTTAGAAACAGATAGTCAAGTCAAGATCAAAGAATCTTTTGTAAAAAATAGAATTAGGGAGTGGAACCATAATTAATAGTTCTGAAAAAATAAGGTGCAGTAAAAGTTAGGGCAATATAAATGTTAATATTAACCACTGGAGGACTTACTGGGACCAGCAGCAGGGCCCTCGGTAGAGGAGCGGTCCTCTGGTGGTTGTCCCGCCGACTCGGACCCCGTCTTCTTGCCCCTGGGTGCTGCAGATCAGTGATCATGTAAGATATAATAAAGAAAGACACAAACATTAATGATTGCTGTGAAACAAATAAATTATCTAAAAAAACGCTCAAAAAACGTTTTAGGAAACAAACATTGCAATAAAATTGACCTATCTAATCCGATCGACTACTGGCTTGCGGGATTCACGGTCACGGACAGTCTACTTATTTGGGAACACTAATTCAGTGTTCCATTCTGATTGATTCAAATAAAATCCAGAACACTAACTAAGCCTAAGTACCACCTGACCTAGCCCACCTATTCCAGGCGGGCCAATTGTTCATTAAGTCTGCATTTCCATTTTTTTAGCCCTCATAAATGCATATATGAGAAGGAGGACACATGCATAAATTGGTGCATAATGCATACACCAAATTGTTGGTTGGTTAAGTCTGATGTTCTGCAGCTGACTGACACTGCTAAGCTTACCACTCACTAAACAAACTACAAAAGGTTCTACTAAGGACTGGGGTAAGCAGCACTCAGTGACAGAGGATGCGTCACGCAGACCGCTCAAAAATTATCAACTAATAGTAACTAAACCTACTATCAAACTATCAATCCATCCACCACTATTTGACAGGAGGACAAAGGAAGGACTAGAGTCTCTCTAGCAATAGCATTACCTAACTGAAGTTCTCTAAAGTAAACTCTTACATAATAATAAGGACAAGCGAGCGCAAAGTTGCAAACAAGTAAGAGTAGCGCCCAGCACCTGTGTCCTACAATCACAGAAGATTTTGAAACGTAATTTACCTGCAATGTAAGCAGCAGTATTCTTGTTATTTGTAAAAAATGTATACACAAATCACAATACTTATACTACTATATATATTAGCTACTCACCAAGCCCCACGACCTTGACACCTAGCAGGTCCAACAGGTCCTGCTCCCGGTCGAGGATGTCTGACCACCGGTGGGCCAGCTGGTTATGGGTGCGCCGGACCCCTGAGCAGCGAAACACTGCCCAGCGCACCTTCGCCCACCGGCGGTGACGCTCCTGGGTCGGGTACCCGGAGCCTGGCCTGCCGCCTGCTGCCAAGGTCAAGGGAGGTGGCGCTGAACAAAAAAACAAGGGCGGCCACCTCCGCCTCACTAAAAAGCTGGCGGGCTTGCACCCCTGCAGGGCGCAGTCTGCCGCAAGGCAGGTGGCGGCTCTTGGGCGCACGCGCCTTGCCCTTCGAGCCGTTACTGCTGCTGCTGCTACCCTTCGCCATGATTCTGGGGTGGGAGGAGGCGGAAAAGAAAAGTTAGAAGGGAAAAATAAAGTTAGGGGAAGAAGTAGGAGCTTAAAGAAGAAAGTTATATAAAACAGTCGAAAAGTAAAAAAACACAGTAAAAAGTAGAAAAAAATGCAAAATATAGACTTAGGCAGAGAGAGAGATAGATAAGAAATAAAGAAAAATTGAAAAACAGTGTAAAAAACTAAGGATTGCAAAGATTGAGGGAGGATAGAAAAGCAGGCCCAGAACCATAGCATAGAGTGAAAAACAAGATGGCCGCGCCCATCGCGACCGCGTGGGTAAGTTCGCGCGATATTTATCCCCGAGCACGCAAAAAACGTCGCGAACACGTACAACGCGTTCCCGAACATGAAATGCGCATCGCGAGCACGCTATACGCGACCCGGAACAGGAAATAAGGGATCGCGAACGGGTGGGACAAGTGAAAAACAAGATGGCCGCGCCCATAGGCGACCGCATGGGTAAGTTCGTGCCCCCGAGCATGCAAACAGCGTCCCGAACACGCACAACGCGTTCCCGAAGAAGAAAAACGCATCGCGAACGGGCGCGACAAGCAGCTACGCACGCTCGCGAAGCTACGCGTAGCTCGCGTAGAGCTCCAACATCTTCGCGTAGCTTCGCGTAGCGCGACTACGCGAACTACGCCCAGGGTTACCTAGAACAACAAGAATCAGGAAGGGCTGCTGATTTTAAAATATGTCTGAGGGAGCTTATGGACTGGATGAGACTGAGTTGCCTCCAGTTGAATGCAGGGAAGACAGAGGTGTTGGTCCTGGGAAAACAGCCCTCTCTCTGGTCACAGCACTGGTGGCCTGAGGAACTGGGACCTAGCCCGGTGCCGAAAGCCAATGTGAAAAATTTAGGGGTGTGGTTCGACGAAGCACTCTCCTTTTCTCAGCAAATCTCTGCTGTGGCCGGAACCTGCTTTGGCATTCTGAAAATGCTGCGGAAGATTCTGGACCTTCTCCCCCTCCCTGAACCACTGTGTAAACATGCCCCCTGGCACATTGTAAATTGGGGGATTAAGTCCCCTTCAATCCTGAGGGTCCCTGGGGTCCAACTAGCCACCAGGTACCTCCAGTAAGCGCCACAGAGCTGCGTTGCAGAGAGGGTGGTCCGAGGCCACGCCCCTTTACACCTCTCTGCAACGTAGCTCTGTGGCGCTTACTGGAGGTACCTGGTGGGCTAGTTGGCCCCCAGGGACCCTCAGGATTCAAGGGACTTAATCCCCAAGTTACAACACACCAGGGAGTGCGTTTGCACAGTGGTGCAGAGAGAGGCGAGCCTGATATAACAAGTGTGCAAACGCGCCCCTGGCACATTGTAAATTGGGGGATTAAGTCCCCTTCAATCTTGAGGGTCCCTGAGGCCAACTAGCCCACCAAGTACCTCCAGTAAGCGCCACAGAGCTGTGTTGCAGAGAGGTGGTCCGAGGCCACGCCCCTTTACACCACTCTGCAAATGCGGCTTCTGGTGCACTGCTGGTGGGCGATGAGGTCCTCTTGTGTCCTGAGGACCTCAGGACACAAGTGGACTTCATCCTCTGAGCAGCAGTGCGCCAGAAGCCGCGTTTGCAGCATGTTGTAAAAAGGAGCATGGCCTCGGACCACCTCTCTGCAATCCAGCTGTGTGGTGCTTACTGGAGCTACCTGGTGGGCTAGTTGGCCCCCAGGGACCTTCAGTATTCAAGGGGAATTAATTCCCCAACTAACAATGCACGGGTTGGCGCGTTTGCAGAGTGGTGGAGAAAGGGGGCATGGCCTTTCTCTACCTCTCAGCAATCCCACTGTGTGGGGCTTACTGGAGGTAAGAGGTAGGCTAGTTGGCCCCTAAAGGACCCTCAGCAGCGAAGGGGACTTGAATCCCCATCCAAGAGCGCGCCATGGAGCGCGTTTGGAGAGTGGTGGGCAAAGGGGGCTGCTTACCAATGCTGCTGTGTGGGACTTAATGAAGATAATAGGAGGGGTAGTTGGCCCCCAAGGATGTCCTTGGGGGCCAACTACCCCTCTTGTTACCTCCAGTAAGTCCCACACAGTGGGATTGCTAAGACGTCTTCGGAGGCCATGCCCCCCTTTCTCCACCACTTTGCAAACGCGCCTCGTGGCAGACTACGGGATGGGGGATGAAGTCCAATTTACTCCTGAGGGAGTTTGGGGGCCAAGAAGCCCTCCTGGTACCTCCTGTAAGTCCTACGCAGCGGAATTCCTGAGCGCTGGTCGGAGGCCCAGCACCCTTTCTCCACCACTCTGCAAACGTGACTACTACTTAAAGAAGCATCTTTCTGCACCTCTGACTTAGAGGTAGTTTTAATCCCCTGCCCTATTATGTACTAGGGCCTTACAGTGCAGGTCATGCCAATCACAGGGGTACCCCAACGCATAGTGTTCCCTAGTGTATGTAGGTGTTTTCACTGTATTCTAAGTGTCTTCTAGCATAGCACTGGCTCTAGACCTGGTTAGTCAGAGTCAGTTACCACCAGTACCCATCAGCAAAAGTTGGGGGCACAGGATGTCTTTGCAACAAGGCCTCTTTCTGCTCCTCTGTTGGTTCTTTCTGCACATCTCTTGCTTCTTCCTGCACTTTTCTTCGTCTTTCTGGACTTCAGTTGCCTCTTTCTGCATTTCTCTTGCTTCTTTCTGTGCCTTTGTTCCTCTTTCTTCACATGTCCTATCTCTGTAGGCATTGTTAGAAATTAGCATTTAAAAACCTTTGAAATTCACTGAAAAACCATAGGTTTCAGGCACGTTATAGTTAGAAATTAGCATTTAAAAAACCTTAGAAATTCACTGAAAAAACCACAGGTTTCAGGGACATTATAGTTAGTTGGACATTTCACTCGTACAAAACCAGTGAAATTCGGCTGTTATAGTTAGTTCAGCTAACTATAACTCGCGCCTCCGCAATGTACTGCTGATGATGTCACATATTACATCATTCATGACATGGTCAGTGACATCACTGATGACATCCACGCCTTTGAATGTCCTGCACCACTCCCATTGGTGGGAGTGCAATTGGCCCCAGATCACATGGTCGCGTACCAACTACAATCCTGTAGGAACTGCAGTTCCCAGAAGACAACATACCTGGGTAGGTATTGCGTGGGGAAAGTACAAAAATAGCAAACCCAATTGGGCATTTAAAATTCACAGCAAAGGCGCGGTGTGTCAGAATGGAAAATCTATATATATACATACATACATATATATATATGAGAATCCACCAGTCTGCTGGTTTCAGTGAATTTCTAAGGTTTTTTAAATGCTAATTTCTAACTATAACGTGACTGAAACCTATGGTTTTTTCAGTGAATTTCAAAGTTTTTTTAATGCTAATTTCTAACTATAACGTCCCTGAAACCTATGGTTTTTCAGTGAATGTATATATATATATATATATGAACAAGGCTGCATGTCTGGCGGCCAAAACGCGTCATTTTGGACATTGATACTTAAATAAAGACACTTTGCCATCATCACTGCCTTGGTTTCTGTGCCCTCGTGTTGCGCCGCTGTGGCTGGATACTTTGGGATTCACATGCTGATATATATATATATATATTCACTGAAAAAACCATAGGTTTCAGGCTCGTTATAGTTAGAAATTAGCATTTAAAAAACCTTACAAATTCACTGAAAAACCATAGGTTTTAGGGACAGTTATAGTTAGTTGGACATTGCACTCGTACAAAACCCGTGAAATTCCCCGTTATAGTTAGTTCAGGTAACTATAACTCGCGCCCCGCAATGCACTGCTGAGGACGTCACATATTACATCACTCATGACATGGTCAGTGACATCACTGATGACATCACTGATGACATCTCAAATGACATTACTGATGACATCATCCATAAGATAATTTGATGCATCTTCTCACACCCTAATATAACTTTTGATACACCCACTGTAAATTACAGACTGCCATTGTCCCACGATTTTTTTTTTTTAATTTGGAGGGGGACTGCGTGGCCTTGCCCTTTTTAAAAAAAAAAAATTATTTGGGAGGGGGCTGCGTGGCCCCCTCCCTGGCCACTATGGCCCGGGGACCCCATCCCCGGGCCTGGCCTCTGGTTGGGACTGTGGGGGTCCCTAATCCCCCACAGTCCCAGCCGGCTCCCGCGTCCTACGGGAGCCGGCATTGCTTTTCCACATGAGGAGCAGCTAACATGCTGCTCCCCATGTGGAAAAGCAATTGGGTTTGCATTTTGAAAGAGAGAGCAGGTTTCGCGAGGCTCCCGTCCTGTCATAGCAAACTACAGTGTCCCGGGGTAGGCACCTGGGACACTGCAGGAGCCGACCCTGGGGGTGGCGGTCCCCAGGGCCATCAAGGGCTCCAGGAGGGGCCGCGCGGCCCCCTCCCAACCATTAGTAAAGCCCTGGGGAGGTGGTGGTCCCGGGGCTTTGGGGTCGTAACGGACCCCCATATTCAAATCTTTAGTGCCCCGGGGAGGTGGCGGTCCCGGGGCGTGTGGAGGCTGGAGCCCCCACACAGGTTAAAACATTTTTAAAAAAAGAAGCCCCGGGGGGGGTTGGCGGTCCCGCACCATTATTTTCTAAAGCCCCGGTCGGTGGCGGTCCCCGGGGCTTGGGGGGCCTTAGAGGCCCCCCACATTAAATCTAAACCCCCCCCACCATGCCCCCGGGACTTGGCCCACCCGGGGGCAAATTAACTATAGAAGCGCGGAGACGCGCTTCGATTTTTTTTCAACAGGATCCGCGCACCCTGAGCGCATCCTGCCGATTTTTTATTTTAAAAATGCTTTTTCTGCCCAGGGGTCCTTGTGGGACCCCTGAGCAGGCCTAGGAGGTCAGGGTGTTTCCACCCTGCCCCTTTGTGCGTTAGCGACGTGTTTCTTGTGCTTTTTTTTTTCTCGGCGGGATTCGCGCACCCTAAGCGCATCCCGCCGATTTTTAAAAAAATGCTTTTTCTGCCCAGGGGTCCTTGTGGGACCCCTGAGCAGACCTAGGGGGTCAGGGTGTTTCTACCCTGCCCCCTTTGTGCGTTGCGCACTTGTTTCTGTGCCTCGGTTCTACAGAGGGACAAAATGGCTGCCAACACTTCCTGAATCGGAATGTTGACAGCCAGCTGACAACCAATTAGCATGCAGCTCGTGATCGGGACGGTGCGCGCAGGGTGCGCTCAGGGTGCGCGGACCCTACTCGCCCATAGATATATATGTGATTTTATTTGTGATTTTCTCAGAAACTACTGAGCGGATTTACACCATTTAAGCAAAGGCACGACACTGAACCAAGGGCTACCTCTTTGCCAAATTTGGTGTAATTCCGTTCAGCAGTTCGGGCTGTAGCTGCGACTAAAGGTTCCTATGGAAAAATGAATGGGGAAAACACGTTTTGGGACCCCCCTTTTTTCTTGGCCCCCGCTTGACGAATCAACCCGAGACTTTCAGGGTAGGAGCGGAGCGGAGTGCCCCAACAAGTTGGAAACTTTCGCGAAGATTCGTCAACCGGCGCCAACGTTATTTCAAATAGAATGTCGCGGATTTCCTATGGATAATAGGTCCTAACTATAACTATCTACTGGCGACCGCCAGTAGATAATATATATACATATATATATATACCCTGAAACGTTTTTCGCCAATTTCACTGCTCTCAGCACAGCGGGTGCAACAGCCATGAGGGCAAACTCGAGTAGTATATTAAAACAGTTCAAGAAGACGCTGAGCACTCCGGCCGTAATTAGATGATTATTTATTAAGCATCTAATTACGGCTGAAGTGCTAGCTTCATTTTGAACTGTTTCAATATATATATATATATATATATATATATATATATATAAATATATATATATATATATATATATATATATATATATATATATATATATATATATATATATATATATATATATATATATATATAGTATTTGATATGTGCTCCGGGGTCCATGGGCGGGACTATTCAATGCTTATGGCTTTGATGAGTATTACCCTGGAAGAGAACTAGGATTACAAGTAAGTAACTTATCAATACTCCTCATAGAAAAAAACTACACAATTTTGCAGGGCCTTAGTGTTAAACTAGGAGGTCATTTGGCACATGGACACTTGAAAACCAGTCCTTTTGATTGCTGTGATTATTTAGAGGAAAGGAGAGGTATAAACTGCACTACAGATCACTCGTGGGTCCATTATCTTTACCTTTATCAGCATAGAGCAGTGTCCAAGAATTGAAGTCCGGTAAATTTTGCTGTCTTTTCCACCCCTTATTTCAAATGCCCCAACTAATATTTTGCTCCAACAATGAGGGTTTTTGCTTTATGACATCCATATAGAAAACTGGTTATAAACCACAAATCTAGGCTGAAGGTAATGGCTAAGCTTTAAACTGGGGTCAATGATACCTATAATATGTATTAGTCTTGTTTCAGCTAATGGATTCAGTGTTATGCCTCTGTGGACCTCACCTTGTGAACCTGAATTTTATATCTCTTAAAACACACTGAAACTATTGTGAACGTTTCATAGAAATCAATTTAATCGAATGTAGATTGTCGATAATTGAGTAACAGAGCCATATTATTATGAAGCCTCTAAAAGAACGATTGTTTAGAACTACCTTAGTACAAACTATTAGGCTGAAAATGCAGCTGGCCACGTCGCACGCAGGGTGACATTAGAGGGGACAGCATCCTAGTGATGCTCCCCTGCTGCGAGGGTAGACGAGCCCATCAGGCCACTGTAGGAGGGGAAGATGGGTCATCCCCATAGTTTATGGCCTCGGGGTGGCAGGAGGGGAGGAGTGGACCAGGAGGGCTCATAAGGGGTCACCTCCCGGGGCAGGGCCTCTTTGGGCGGCCAGCGTTCCAGCGTTACAGCGTTCGTTCGGACCTGGAGCAGACTGCGGAGGTGGTAGCTGTAGTTCTAGAGGTGAACAAATGGTGGGGGAGGCTGCAGCTCTGGCTACCAACATCAGGATAGAACAATAAGTAAAACAATAACTCCCTCGTGCCGATGCCCCCCCACCACCCAGCATTATTATTGAAAATTGGTTACCACCACTCGGAAAGACATGAGATGTCCGCGGTTACAGCAGCAGTAGATTGGCCCCTTCGCAGCAATCCGGTTTGCTCTCTAAGGAGCATCAGGAGCCGAGTTAACAGATTTCCGGGGCCTAGTGGGGAGCCGCTGGGGATCCGCTTGTGGCGGAGATGCTGCCCCCCGCCCCGCGGGTATCACGGCCTCTTTGATGCATGCTCGCTTGTTCCCCCCTCCCCAACCTGGTGCTACTATGCAGCAAGGTTAATTGGTTGCCTGTGCCTCTCAGGGGTTGCGCGCTTAGAGGAGGCAGACAGGTTCGTTGTCGTTTGTGGGGAAGCCGCTCGCTTTCTGCTTGGGGCGGCGGCCACGAGGCTCCCTATGCAGCGGGCTCGCTCTCGTGGCCGTACCTCCCCGGGGGTAGCCCGCAGACTGGGCCAGGCTGATTTGTGGTTTGTTGGGCTGGGGCGCTGTGGGCTGCGCCATATTTCCTGAGTGCCTGCTTGTTTCCTCTTGTGGTTGCGGCCAAGGGCAACAATCCTTGTTTCTGGGTAGGGGGGCCTTTCCGAGATTGGAGTGTGCAGCGTGCGCCCGATTGCAGCGGCCATTTTGTCGCATCCCCTGAGCCACGAGGGGGGATGTGGGGCATGGCTATCATTAAAATTGAGTAAAATGGGCCGACTCACCCGCCATCTTAATAAAAAAAAAAATATTTAAAAATTGCTGCGTTGCCGGAGCAACAAGGCCACATGGCAAAATGGGGGCGTGGCAAGCATATGGCAATAGCATAAAGGAGCAATGTTGGAACTGAGCCTGCCGCAATTCGAACAACAAAAGTTTAATTTTTTTTTTTAAATGTATACATGGGCACTGCGATGGCAATAGCAAACTGGCTTCGTGGTAGTCAATGTCCGCGTGTTAAAAAAAGAAAAAAAATTTTGTTTTCTCACCCAATTAATCCAAGAAAAAGGGAATTCATGTGGTCAAGGTGCTTTAGGGCAACAAGGTGCAGGCTGGGACCAGCGTTCAGGGGAGCTGCGGGGGAATGAATAATAAACGTCTTCCTTACATTTCAGAATAATTTACACGGAAGGCATGCGGGTCAAGCAGATGATTTCTGAATTGGCCGGTCACTGATAAGGAGAGACGGCCAGAGTAAGTGGTAGGCAATTGCAATAATGTTTGGCAAGTACCTAATGAGCAGACGTCATGTTGGCACCGGGGGTGGGGGAGGGAGATTGTAATGTTGGGACGTAGCAGTGTGCTTTATCTAAATGCTTTCTGGTGACTACATATAATATGCCAATGCTACAACGGCTGGGGGTGGCGACCGGTCACGTTGTAGTGTGGCTGGCACTTGGGCATCACGGTGGAACCAGGGATTACCCAGTAATTTTTTCAGGCACAGCTGAGCTGTATCTACGAAGACGGGAGGCTCTGGGTAATGGAGCAGGGTGAACCACAACACGCTTGGGGAGTAAGTAGGTTTGCCATACCATGTAGTCCCTTCCGCAGACAGGGAAGTATGCGCGGCAGGTTGGAGTATGGTCTGAGGCACCTTTCGCCAGGTGACATAGCAATATGCGTCTCAGGCGGGGGGTTGTTGTTGAGCAACATTGCTTGTCAGGTATCATCGACGTGGACTGTGGAATGTGGTTGATTTTATTAAACACTGCTTCATCTTACAGGTAGTTGTGGCAAACGATAGGGCACTGTCCAGCAGCCGACACGCGATCGGGAGAGGCACGGCCCATCCGGATAGGAGAGACTGCCTAGACAGAAGCCTTAGTACCGAGGGTGCAGCAGGTATTGGGGCAAGAGTATGGGGCTAATGCAAACCCAATGTGGTGATAAGTTAATTTCACAACAGTCAGAAGGGCGTAAGCGTATCTTGTTTCATGTCATGATAGGAGTTGAAGAATTTACGCACAAATAACTTTCAGAAGGGCGCAAGCCCATTATGGAAGCTGATGTTCACAGGTCGCGCAATTCCCTATGTCTCTATGCTGGCTTGTAAAATGCGCTTCAGAAGGGCGCAAGCCCAATATGAAGTTTGTACATTCGGGTACATCGGTCCAATGCCAAGTGGCCGTCTTTATTCCAACCACTGATCCTGGTGACACATTTCCTTGCACACAATGGTAAAAATGTCCTCTCTCAATTTCAGATTTCTTTCACTCACCCACACGCACGCTCGGAGTGATGGAGGACCACGGTTCCCCATCGTTGTTTTCCACGGAGCCTAGCCACGAGGACGCCGAAGTATGGGTGAAGTTCATGGCCATGGGGCAGGCAAAATGGCTGGAGAGGGCAAGGAAGATGTTGGTGATGCAGGAGACGCAGCAACAATCAGCATCGCTCACCTTGACAGACGCTGAGGTGTTACAGCCAACTGATTCCGGTCTTGACGTCCAAAGTGTTCAACCTGTCAAAAGGAAGCAGCCAGCGAGAGCAGCGGCTGGGGGAAAATTGAAGAAGGCCAAGAAAGGCGATGGCGAACAAGCGGGGATAGAAATGCCGTCAACTTCCCAAGGGGAGAGCTCAACAAACAGAGGCAGGAAGGACAGTGGAGGACAAGACCCAGGGGTAACCCCGCAGGGGCGGGACATGACCCACAGACTTGCTTGCCGGCGGCACAGAGGCAAACTAACCAACCCGCCCAGGAGCTGGTTCCTAGCCTAACCTCGGGAGCATCTGGTCAGGGCCTGCAAGGAGGACTGGGTAAGATGATGGAAGCAATGCACAACTTCATGGCCTCTGCGAAATTGCTGGTTGGAGCAGGCACAGGGCAGACTTCCAGCACCAATCAAGCGAGGGTGAGTCAAGTGTGGGGGCAAGGAAGCAGTCCTTCTCTGGAGCTGCGGGCCGAGTCCTCCTCTTTGACAACAGGGGGTTCAGGCATGGGTGTTGCAGACGTCACGGCGGGTGCGAGTAACAAGGGGGTTTTGAGTAGGCCTGATCCACCGTTGCTGACTGGAAGGTCATCTCTGGCATGGAGAGTTCCTTTAGAAGCCAGAGAGAGAATTTGGAACAGGGAGTTCATTGACATTTTCTCATTGCTTACGTTCGCCAAGGAAGGCGCAGACATCACGATGTCGAGTAAGGAGGTTGATAAACATAAGTGGAAGAAGAAGGTTAAACCAGAGGAGACAATAGACAACTGGTTAGAGGCATTTGCCATGTTATTCACAGTCATCATGGAGAAGCCTGCCCTGTGCAAATATAACAGGGTAATTTATGAGGAATACCTGAGTAATGGGGGCACGGGCTGGTTGAATTACGATAGAGAGTTGAGGCAAAAGATGGAGCAGGCACCTGAGATGTCATGGGATTGTCGGGAGATTGAGCTCTGGGTACAGTACATGGGTAATGGCAACAGCAACACAAGCAGAGACACCCCCTTCTTGAAGTACAGACAGACAAAACCATACTATTATAAACAACAGTTTAGACATTCCTTTTGGGGCAGGGGCGTGCAGAGGGGGAGGCTATCAGCATAGGGCCAACAACGCATGCAGGCTATACAACAATGGGGCATGCACTTGGGGCGCCACATGCAAATTCACCCACACCTGCTCCAAGTGTGCTGGGTGGCACCCAGCAACCAGTTGCAGAGGAGGCAAGACCGATAGGCCACGAGGCGCCAACGCCGGCGCAAATCAGCCTTAATTGTTCTCAGTCTAAACACTCCATTCTAGCACCATCCCCTATTTCCTTTCCCACCTTGACCCTTATCCTGAAGGAGTACCCTAGAGCAGCTGAGAGGGAATTGTTGTTCAAGGGTTTTAGTGAGGGCTTTAGGATCCCATATTCTGGACCCGCAGTTACAAGAGAGGCCAAGAACCTACGCTCAGCCATAGAAGCACCAGAGGTGGTCAGGGTAAAGCTGGAGAAGGAGTGCCAGTTGGGGAGGGTGGCTGGGCCATTTGCCCAACCACCCCTTCCACATTTTATTGTGTCTCCTCTGGGGATCGTGCCCAAAAAATAGCACGGCAAGTACAGGATGATTCACCATCTCTCTTACCCCAAGGTATCGTCAGTAAATGACTACCTGGATGACAGAGCATGCTCAGTTTGTTACGCTTCATTCGACGAGGCAGTTGATTTGGTACAAGCAGCAGGCGAGGGTGCTCTTATGGCAAAAGCGGATATTGAGTCTGCCTTCCGCCTCCTCCCAGTCCATCCTGATAGTTTTCACCTACTAGGTATGCGGTGGGACGGCGAGTATTTCTACGAAAAATGTATGCCCATGGGCTGTGCGGTGTCATGTTCCCTGTTTGAAGCATTTGCATGCCTCCTGGAGTGGGCATTGAGGCAGAGGAACCCCACAGGGAGCTCATTACATTATCTAGATGACTTCCTCTTCATCGGTAAGGCAAGTTCCAGGGAGTGCTGCGAAACCCTCTGTGCATTTCAACAACTTAGTCAGTCACTAGGGGTGCCCTTGGCCCCAGAGAAGACCCAGGGACCAACCGAATGTTTGACATTCTTGGGCATAGAAATTGATTCTACAGCAGGGATGTGCAGACTGCCAAAAGATAAGGTTGAGGCCCTTCAAAGCGACATCATGCAGGTCCTGAGCAGGAACAAAGCGACGCTGGCCACAATTCAGAGCTTGCTGGGCAGGCTAAACTTTGCAGCTAGGATCATACCAGCAGGGAGAATTTTTGCCAGGCGGCTTGCTAGGGCAACAGTGAAAGTAGAGAAATCCCATCACCTAGTGCGGCTTAGTGGGGGACTGAAAGATGACCTGCGCATGTGGCTGTCCTTTCTGAATGACTTCAATGGGCCTCTGTTGTGGCACACACCATGGTGCAGCAGTCAGCAGCTTCAGCTGTTCACTGATGCGTCTGGGAGAGAGGGTTTTGGTGCCATTCTAGGCAGGGAGTGGTGTGCGGCGAAATGGCAGAATGCATGGAAGAAACATGGGCTTACAAAAAACATCACTGTTTTGGAAACACCGGTCCTAGGATGCTTGTTTCCGGTCCAGGGAGGACCTGGCTTGGCAGTTCGGGCTGGACTGTTCCCATGAGGCACAGGGTCAAGACTGATTTGCATATGGCCAGGTCTAAACTGGGGTGGCATGGTGAGCAAAAGAATGATGGATTTAACCCACATCTCTTGACTGGGGGTGAATGTTTTGATTTGTTCTGCATTCCGTCCATCAATTGTGTGTCTTTTGCTTCCTCGCCCCAAGTGCGCCGGGTATGCCCAGACGTGGGTCCCGGGCTCACTGTGCCACTGGAATCAAGCTATCCTGGCTGAAGAGGGGTGAAACCCCGAAACCGGTCCTAGGATGCTTGTTTCCGGTCCAGGGAGGACCTGGCTTGGCAGTTCGGGCTGGACTGTTCCCATGAGGCACAGGGTCAAGACTGATTTGCATATGGCCAGGTCTAAACTGGGGTGGCATGGTGAGCAAAAGAATGATGGATTTAACCCACATCTCTTGACTGGGGGTGAATGTTTTGATTTGTTCTGCATTCCGTCCATCAATTGTGTGTCTTTTGCTTCCTCGCCCCAAGTGCGCCGGGTATGCCCAGACGTGGGTCCCGGGCTCACTGTGCCACTGGAATCAAGCTATCCTGGCTGAAGAGGGGTGAAACCCCTCAACCGGTCCTAGGATGCTTGTTTACGGTCCAGGGAGGACCTGGCTTGGCAGTTCGGGCTGGACTGTTCCCATGAGGCACAAGGTCAAGACTGATTTGCATATGGCCAGGTCTAAACTGGGGTGGCACGGTGAGCAAAAGAATGATGGATTTAACCCAGATCTCTTGACTGGGGGTGAATGTTTTGATTTGTTCTGCATTCCGTCCATCAATTGTGTGTCTTTTGCTTCCTCGGCCTAAGTGCGCCGGGTATGCCCAGACGTGGGTCCCGGGCTCACTGTGCCACTGGAATCAAGCTATACTGGCTGAAGAGGGGTGAAACCCCGAAACCGGTCCTAGGATGCTTGTTTCCGGTCCAGGGAGGACCTGGCTTGGCAGTTCGGGCTGGACTGTTCCCATGAGGCACAGGGTCAAGACTGATTTGCATATGACCAGGTCTAAACTGGGGTGGCATGGTGAGCAAAAGAATGATGGATTTAACCCACATCTCTTGACTGGGGGTGAATGTTTTGATTTGTTCTGCATTCCGTCCATCAATTGTGTGTCTTTTACACACCATGGTGCAGCAGTCAGCAGCTTCAGCTGTTCACTGATGCGTTGGAGAGAGGGTTTTGGTGCCATTCTAGGCAGGGAGTGGTGTGCGGCAAAATGGCCGAATGCATGGAAGAAACATGGGCTTACAAAAAACATCACTGTTTTGGAAATGTTTCCAATTGTTTTGTCACTACATCTATGGCCACAAGTGCTAGCTAACAGAAGGATCACATTCTGGTCGGACAATATGGCTGTGGTGCAGGCCGTTAACTGCCAATCTGGCAATTGCCCGGTTTTGGTGGGGCTTTTGAGGGAATTGGTGAAGGGGTGCCTTTTGAGGAATATAGAATTTCGTGCCAGGCATGTCCAAGGGGTGAAGAACGTGGCAGCTGATGCTCTTTCTTGTTTTCAGTGGGCAAAATTCCAGGTGAATTACCCCCAGGCGATGGAAGAGATGATGCCCTTCAAGGCGGAATGGTGGCACATGGTTCAGTGGAGCAAAGGATAGTGGCCTTGGGAGAATTATCATTGGCACCTGGGACACGAGCCAGATACCAGGCGTTTTACAGCACGTTTACGTCAGTGACCCGTTCCCTGGGATCAGGGGAGGGCCACCACCCTGTCGGAAGAGTGCAGCGATTTGTGCTGTGGGCAAAGGACAATGGGAAATCACACGCATGGGTTTCAAGACACCTGGCGGCAATCGCCCACTTCAAGAAGCTGAAAGGGGAAGCTGATCCAACTGCAGGTTTCCCTGTAAGGGCAGCACTGAAAAGATGGGCTAGACAGGAGGGAGTGAAGTCACCAGACCAGAGGTCATCCATTTATTTGAGCATGCTGAAGAGGTTAGTGGGGGCACTCCCTGTCCTATGTAGTTTACGGTATGAGGCACTGCTATTCTCCACCACATTTTCCCTTGCATTTTTTGGACCCTTCCGGACATCTGAACTAGTGGCACATGCAAAGAATGACTCTTCTTATAGGGCGCTAAAGTTGGGTGACCTCAGAATGGGTCAAGATGTGGCCGTACTGACAGTGAGACAGTAAAAAACGGATCAGCTGGGGAAAGCTCAGTATTCCATTTGACCAGGCTAGGAGGCTCCGAGTGTTGCCCAATAGAACTGCTCAGGGCTTATATGGAGTGGCGACCCAAACAACCAGGATACTTGCTGCTTCACCAGGACGACCAGCCTCTCACCCAATTTCAATACAGAAGCATCCTCAGACGGGCGTTTACAGAGGCAGGGTACCAGGGACAGAAATGGTCAACTCATTCCTTTAGAATTGGGGCTGCCACAACGGCGTTTAAAGAAGGTTTGCCTCCTGGGGCGATTAAGCGCATTGGAAGATGGCAGTCAGACAAATACAAGTTGTATGTCCGAACGGGAGTCCATCAAGGACTGTCGGCGCAACCTCCTCAGCGTCAAAGTACACAATGACTGGTGGGGGGATCAAAGGGTAGCAAGAAAGCTACAAACTACTGTATAAACTAAGACTGGTTCTGCCCTTGTTTACGCAGTAACTGTCACTGTGACAAAGCATTATTTGTACCTTCATAATTGTATGACCATTTATTGAGTGTGTTCACAGACGTTAATAAAATGTGTGGTAATGTTTACCTTCTTGTTTTATTTAGGACTTAAAACAGTGTGGGTGATGGGTCACTCTTTTGTGGCCAGAGCGGAACAGCGGGCCAGAGACGGGAGTTGGACCCACGGCCTCAGTAACGTTGAAATGTCCTTGATGGGAAGCCCGGGGATGAGATGGGATATGCTGGAAACCAAGTTTCGCCAGCTGGTGGGAAAAGAAGGGGTTAGGCCAGACATTCTGATAATCCATCTGGGGGGAAACGATCTCACCTCCTGTGGTAGGGGCCCCCTTTTGCAGGCCATGCGACAGAGTCTGACCAATATGGCTACTATAATGGGCGGGGGCAAGATAGTTTGGTCGGAGATCATCCCACGCAGGGTGTGGGAGGGAGCTAGATCACCTGCAGCTATTGAGATGTCAAGGCGGAGGATTAATATGTCCCTACAGAAATTTACTAAGCAGCATGGATTGGGTTTCATCAGGCATAGCTTGCTCAGTAGACATCTAAGCGGTAATTTTGCACCAGATGGGGTACACCTGTCCGATGTGGGTACAGATATTTTCCTGCTGGGCATTGGGGATGCCATGGAAAGGGTGGGCTGTACTTAAAGAAGATGTGAGGGGAGCACAGGTGGGAGGCCTCGGTTATCGCGAAGTGCGATCCCCGAGGCTTGGTGGAGTTACAGGGCGATCCTAAAGCTTTAAACAACTAGAATGCCTCCAGATAGTGGATCTTGGAGCCAAAAAAGCAATTGCCTCAGGTCACTGGGAGTCATTACGGTGGGGCCTGGGATGACGCGACGGCGCTCCTTAATCCCACCAGGGACAGTTGAAATCCTGAGCAACTGTGGAGACTGGCCGGGGTCTCGCTCTGACTTGTCAGGAGCATGACACAAAGTAAAGAGTAGGTTGGCAACCTACCGTAAGAAACGAGCTGTAAATAATCTAACTGAGGTGGTGTGGAAAAACACCAACAGGACAGCTCTAGCTTTCACAGGATGGGTGTCGGCCGTTCAAGGAACTCATCGTCGACACCTGGATCGCCCGTAAGCTAACCCAACCTGTGTAATCAATAAACTTGCGACATAGTTTATCCACAAAAAGTGTCCCTCTCATTTATTATGCTGCATGCACTTTATTGTTGTAATTTAAGGGTCCTCACAGTCTAAAAGGGCTAGGGGTGGCAACGCTATGTAATATGATAAACAAGTTGGGCTAATGAAGTCAAACAAATCATTTCTGCATATGCATCTCAAACGGTTTTCTCATTTTGCCATTACAGATTCCCAAGATAATTCTATAGGTCTCAAATGAGCTAATGGTTATGATGAGAAGCCTATACACCGCACTGTGGAAGGCTGAGTTTATGCCAACTAGATTTTGGCATATAAATTCCGAGACACATTACAGACACCACCACTGTCCACTGATGAGTTGGAAGTACATGCAGTTGTCTTCAAGTAATGGTCATGAAACATGGTGGTCTGTCTGGCTGTGGGACTGAAGTGCGCAGCACCATCCTCAAGCTATGAGCATAGATATGTGCAGCATTATCATTAAGTTGTGAGGAGATACGTTCACTGCTTAGTTTGGAAACAGGGGGCTTGAAATGCACAATACCATTAAGTTCTAGAAATGGAATCACACATACATACTTTTACGCAACCCTGGGAAAAGTCAGGTGCAGACACTAAAATCATATTTTCCTTTTTTGTTGGCAACTTACCTGTGTATATAACAAGAGCAAAACAACCATGCACCAGCAGTCCTGCCAAGGGAAGGTGTTTAATATAAGGAAAAAACGAGCTGCTGTGCTGGTCGTACGAGAGCCACTTTCTTAGACCGGCACCTCAAGGTGAGGGTAAACATTTTCGCCTCTGTTTCCATACTCATGTTTATGGTCACAAAGGGCCCTATTAGCTGAGTGCTAACTCTCCAAACTACTTGCATGCCCTGCAGGTGTCATCCTGGCACTGGAGTAGCAATGTTTCTAACAACTCTCAGAAGATTAGTGATACACTGCAATGGTATGGATACAGCAGACACGCTATGAATTTGTCTTTGACAGGAATATAACCCACTTAGGCGGTTGTGGAACATAATTGATAATAATGTTTATCTTTATGGTTATGTAGTGATAATGTTTATGTAGGTCCCCTGCATTTCTACAGGGAGCACTTATATGTTATTTCTGATAGAAAATTTAGGAGGGGAAAGATACGCTTCTATATTCAGTTCTGATTTTTTTCAGGCAAAATATTTGTTGGACCTCGCCATTTTTGCAGGTTTATCCCTAAGCTTTTTGCCTTTTGCCTCCTATTTTTCTGACCTGTTTTGTTGGCTTTAGGACTTTTGGCTTTAGGACTCTGGGCACTTTACCACTGCTGGTCAGTGCTAAAGTGCATATGCTCTCAGTGTAAATTGTAGTTCTAATTGGTTATCCATGATTGGCATATTTTATTTACTGTCAAGTCCCTAGTAAAGTGCACTGTGTGTGCCCAGGGCCTGTAAATCAAATGCTACTAGTGGGACTGCAGCGCTGGTTATGCCACCCACAAAAGTAGCTCTGTAAACTTGTCTTAGGCCTGCCATTGCAGTGTCTGTGAGTGCTGTTTTGAACTGCCATGTCGACCTGGCAAGTGCACCCACTTGCCAGGCCCTAACCTTTCCTTTTCCTACATGTAAGGCACCCCTAAGTTAGGCCCAAGGTACCCCCTGGGCAGGGTGCAGAGTGTGCGAATGGTAGGACATGTACTGGTGTGTTTTACATGTCCTTATAGTGAAATACTGCCAATTTAGTTTTTCACTCTTGCAAGGACTAGTTCTCCCATAGGTTATCATTGGAGCTGCCTTGTAACATTTTACAAGTGGGAACAGCAAGAGATTTTGAGTTTTGGCTCTCTGTGCCAAGGATTTAAAAACATATCTTTTAGTGAAGGTGTTTTTTAAATTGTGTGTTTGAAAATGCCACTTTTAGAAAGTGGCCATTTTCTTGTTTAACTATCTTGTGCCTCTGCCTGCCTGTAGAGTCAATGTCTGGTTTAGACTGACAGGGACTTGTTTGTGTATTCACTCTAGACAGTCACATAAAGGGAGTTGAGGTGTGCCCTGCATATCCTGATGACTCATCACCGGGCTGATTGGCCTTCCAGAGCTACAGTGATGGGAGGAGCTGTACCTGCACTTGAATAGGGATGTGCCTGACCTTTCACAATGGTGTCTAAACTCCCCCACCCCCCACGGAGTGTGTCTGGAGCCAAGACCAGGCAGAACAAGAACTTGTGCTTGTGCACTACAAAGACAATCATTTGAAGGATGCCTACTTCAAAGGCCAAAAGGAGTATAAGTATTAGACCTAAAACCCCAGACTGTAGAACAATTCTGAACTATGAAGAGAAGAGAGCTGAAGGGCTGCCAGAAGGAGTACTGTCCCTTTGCTGTGTTTTGCTTTGCGGGGTTGGCCTGCAGTTGCTGCTTCTGTCTGTGGGTAGTGGAAAGGACTGGGCTTTTACTTTACTTTGGTATACTGCTTAAGAAGATTCTCCAAGGGCTTGATGTAGAGCTTGTCTCCAGTTAAGAAGTCTCAGGGACACAAAGAGTTCACCTGCAGCATCCTTGAACTCCATTGCTGGGAGTACGGACCTGCCTTGTGGTGCCAATTCCAGTTCTGGACCCTTGGAGGTGGTTCCTGCTGGAAAAAGCATCAAGAAGACATCAAAATCGATGCTTCATCCTTTCAGTGCCTGTTTGTGATGCAGCACAGACGTGCGAGAGAAAATTTCCACGCACCGCCACCATGAGGTTGAAGAAACCAATGCACACCGAATCCAGCACATCGTCTCCGAAGTCTGAGACCACTGAACTGACTCCGACTCAGGCCCTGCTGTGCAACTGTCAAGATCGACACATCGTTGGATCGCGGCTGAAGAAAATGACGCAGCGCCTGTTTGCTGCCTCCGCATCGATGTCCAGCTCTTTCCAGATTTCCACACATTGCACCTGTGCACCACGCATCTCCGACGTAGCACCCATAGACCAGAATCTTCTGGGAATCAAGGCATCACTTCCCCCTACAGTCCGGATTCGATGCACCACTTCCCCTGTGCACAACAGAACTGTTGCATCGCCTCCCCAAAGACTCAGGAACTGACGCATTGCTGTGTTTTCTGACACTTACCTCCTCTGTGGCTGTTTTACCATTTGGATTTTGACGCATTTGAGGTACTTTGTGTAAAAATCACGCATCCATAGAGTTCTGTGGACAGAATTGCTTGAAACCTTTTAAAAGTCATATTTTGAGTTGTGTATGTTGGATTTTTGTCATTTTGGTCTTGTTTGTTTTAGATACAAATACAATCTTTTTCTGAACTGGTGTGGTGTCCATTTGTAGTGTTTTTACTGTGTTACTGTGTGTTATGTACAAATACTTTACACATTGCCTCTGAGATAAGCCTGACTGCCTGTGTTAAGCTACCAAGGGAGTGAGAAGGGTTTATGTTGGTGTATAACTCCCTTATCCTTACTAGAAGGAAGGGTCCCTAATTGGACAGGGTGTATACCAGTGCCAACTAGAGACCCCAATTTCTAAAAATATTCAAACAAATTTTGAGGATTTAATCTGTGGATACTGAAGTGGGATGTTGTGAGACAGAACATTATCAAATTCTCAAGGACTGGGCCTATTTAGTAGCCAATGATAAGATTTCGGCATTGCAATATGAATTACACAACAATGTAAACATGTATACAAATATGCATTACTATATAAACAAAGTATTCACTCTGAGTTGTTTGTGACTCCAAAGCAAATGTTTTAGGCAATTCATGGGTCTACGTTTTAATTCAATCAATCAGTAAACTTCATTCAGTTTTAAAACAAAACCATAAAAGCACACAGTTCAAATATTACATAAATAAAATGTCTTATCAAATTCCTTCCCAAAAACATAAAATCTGCATTTATAAAAATGTGTTTCACATTGTAAAAATTTACATAAAATGCCATCCATTTAATGATCATTCAGACATACTGTCTACCTAATGTCTGAAGTATCAATATAGCAGACCATAAAAACTTGGACGCAACAAGACAAATTTCCAAAGTGCAAAGCTGTTGTAAAATGACTATTGCTGGTCTGCATTGTCTAAAATTATAATTTTGCAGTACAGGTATTAACTGTTGTTTCTGAAGTTCCACAGAAAATTTATAGAAAAGAACAAAGTGCATTGTTCCAAAACTCCATTTCAAGGGCATCTATCAAGTATAGGGGACCAGTCATTCTCAGTGGGAAAAGTTACAAGGTGGTGAACTATGTTACATCTACAGCAAGTTACTACAAATCTATATTGTGTGTTACACAGATGTTCCTGATAAAATCGAATACTCCCGGAAGTAAACAGTATTTAATGAAATTAAATACTTGCTTTCCCACATTCATTATCAAATCTCTCCTTTTCCACAAAGTTCATTGACATAAGTTTAATTTCTGCCTGGGATACTGTTAGAAATGGGGGTCTCTAGTTGGCAGAGGTAGGTACCTTTGACCAAGTAGGGGCCCTTGCTTCTAGTCAGGGTAACAGGGCTACACTCCTAAAATAACCCCTGCTCACCCCCTTGGTAGCTTGGCACAGCAGGCAGGCTTATCTCAGAGGCAGTGTGTAAAGCATTTGTGAACAAATACAGTAATACAGTGAAAACACTACAAATGGACACCACACCAGTTTAGAAAAATAAGTAATCTTTATCTAGATTTAACACAAGACCAAACGACAAAAATCCACAATACAGTACTCAAAAATATGACTTTCAAATGGTAGAGAAATAGCTTAGTTCAATGTAGATGGTAAATGCAACACTTTACTCTCAAAGTACCTTTGATGCATAACGCAATATAAACAAAAGGGTCGCAGGGAAGGCGAGGCGTCAGTTCCTTGCTTCGGGGGAGGCGGCGCACCTGTTCCTTACTGCAGCGCAGGGGAGGCGATGCGTCTGTTCCTTACCGGAGAGGAGGCGAAGCGTCTGTTTCTTACTGCATTCCAGTTACGATGCGACAAGATGGCGCCGCGATGCGACGATCCGGTGCGATGCGACAAAATGGCGTCTTTGATGCGATGCGACAACTTGGATACGATGCGTGCACGCTCGACGGCCGTGCGGCGAAATCGGTGGTTTCTTGAGCCGCGACAGGCCCTGCAACGCGCTTCTCCGGTGATGTGACGGCAAACAGCTGCGACAGCGACACGCTTCTTCCTCGTTGCGTCGTGCTTCCAGCTCCCAGTGACACGCAGTCTCTAGAGGGCCCAAAACAACAGCAGGCACCTCTCTGCAGGTAGAATTCCCAGCAAAGAAATCCAGGGGAGCTGGTGGTGAAGTCTTTGTGTCCCTGAGACTTCAGAACAGGAGGCAAGCTCAGCTTCAAGCCCTTGGAGATCTTCCTCAAGATGATAAAGTACACGCAAAGTTCCTTTTCTCCTTTCCTTGGCAATGAGTAACCACTGCAGGCCAACCCCAAACAGTAACCAGCGCAGGGGCAGTCTCCTCCTTCAGCTTCCTTGGTTTCTCTCCTTGGCAAAGGTTTGTCTTGATTCCCAGAAGTGATCCAAAGTTCTGGGGTCTGGGCCCCAATATTTATACTCCAAAATCCTTTGTTCTCTGAAGGCAGAGAGTGTCTGTACCCAGCCCAAACCAGTTCTGTCCTCCCTGGTGCAGCTTCCTGGCAGGAGGTGGAGACAGCATTGTTGAAAGCAGACCTGGCCCAGGTAGCTGAAAAGAAATCTCCTCCCCCTACTCTCTATTCTATGTAGGCACAGGAATGTGAAAGGAAATCTCCGCCCCATACTCTCTATTCAACCCAGGTCCTATTCAGCCCAGCCCTGACTCATCAGACTGCTGGAGCCAAAGCCCTCTCCAGCCTCCTGTCACTCACAAACCAGACATGGAATTCACAAACCTAGCAGAGGCTTACTGGATGGTTAGGCAAGAAAATACCTACTTTCTAAAAGTGGTATTTTCAAACACAGAATGTAAAAATCACCCACACTAAAAGATGTATTTTAACATTCTGAGTTCAGGCATACTAAACTTTATTTCTCCATCTTGTTCCTAGGATCAGTTATGTTTATAAGATGTTATAATCAAACTGCCCATTCTGGCCTATGGGAACAGATAGCCTTGCAACAGTGAAAAACGAAATTGGCTGTAATTCACTACCAGGACATGCCACACACACCAGGGCATGTCCTACCTTTCACATACAATGCACCCTGCCCACAGGGGTACCTTGGGCCTACCTTAGGGGTGACTAACATGCAGAAAAGGGAAGGTTTAGGGACTGGCAAGTGTGCGCACTTGCCAAGTCGACTTGGCAGTCCCAGACTGCACACAGGCTCTGCAATGGCTGGCCTGAGCCATATTTTACAAGCTGCTTCTGTGGGTGGCACAATCAGTGCTGCAAGCCCACCAGCAGCATTTGATTTACAGGCCCTGGGCACTCATGGTGCACTGTACTAGGGTCTGACAAGTAAATCAAATAAGCCAATCATGGAGTCACTAATCCATTACAACAATTTACAGTAGGGAGCACTTGCACTTTGGCACTGAACAGCAGTGGCAAAGTGCCCAAAGCATCTAGACCAGCAAAAACATAGGAGACACAGTGAAAAAATGGAAGGGAGACCCACGCCAATGGTGCTAGGTCTAACACGTGTCCCCTCCAGCTGAAATGTGGGGAGAACTATCTACCCTCTTGGGAGTTCTCTTCACTAAGGCGGAAAAATCTGGACAGACCATCAGCATTGGTGTGTTCTGTACCAGGGCGGTGTTCCACCGTGAAGCCCATCCCCTGTAGGGAAATGGACCACCTCAACAGCTTTGGATTCTCACCCCTCATCTGCATCAACCATCTGAGGGGCCTGTGGTCTGTCTGAACCCGGAAGTGAGTCCCAAACAAGTATGGTCTCAACTTCTTCAGTGCCCAGACCACAGCAAATGCCTCAAGCTCAATTGCACTCCACCTCTGTTCCCGTGGAAGTAACCTCCTACTAATGAAGGCTACAGGTTGGTCTAGGCCCTCCTCATTCATCTGTGAAAGTACAGCCCCCACACCATGCTCTGAAGCGTCTGTCTGCACAATGAATTCCTTCGAGAAGTTGGGCACCTGAAGCACGGGCGCCGTGCACATGGCAGTCTACAGGGCATCAAAAGCCTTCTGACAGGTGTCAGTCCAGTTCACTTTCTTGGGCTGCTTCCTGGAAGTCAGCTCTTTCAAGGGGGCAACAATGCTGCCATACCCCTTGACAAACCTCCTGTAGTACCTGTGAGTCCTAAAAAGGCTCTCACCTCTGTCTGGGTCTTGGGGGGTTCCCAAGCCAGGATGTTATCAATCTTGGGCTATAGGGGCGCCACCTGGCCGCTCCCAACCTGGTGTCCCAAGTACACCACGGAACCCTGCCCGATCTGGCACTTACTCGCCTTGATCGTGAGGCCTGCCCTCCGCAGCGCCATCAACACTTCCCAGAGGTGGCGCAGATGTTCTTCCCAACTGGCGCTGAACACTGCGATGTCATCCAGGTAGGCGGCACTGAAATCTTCCAGTCCAGCCAACACCTGGTTGACCAACCTCTGAAAGGTGGCAGGGGCATTCTTCATCCCAAAGGGCATAACCCAGAATTGGTAGTGCCCATCTGGTGTGGAGAATGCTGACCTCTCTTTTGCCCCGTCAGTTAAGGCGATCTGCTAGTACCCAGACGTTAAGTCAAACGTACTGAGGTACCGGGTAGCCCCTAACCGATCAATGAGCTCATCAGCTCTGGGGATGGGGTACGCGTCAGTCCTGGTGACTGAATTGAGTCCTCGGTAGTCCACACAGAACCGGAGTTCGGGTGTGGCACCAGGTGCGGCAGCCTTTGGGACCAAGACCACTGGGCTGGCCCAAGGGCTGTTAGAGGACTCAATCACCCCTAATGCAAACATCTTGGAGACCTCCTCCTTGATGCAAGCTCTCACCCTGTCAGTCACTCTGTAAGTTTTTTATTTTACAGGAGGACTGTCCCCAGTGTCTACATCATGGACACACCACTCAGTGACACCGGGAGTCAGGGAGAACAGATCAGAAAACTGTCCCAACAGTTGGCGACAGTCATCCTGCTGCTCAGGGGTCAGGGTGGAAGAGAGGTTTATACCATCCACTGACCCATCTTGCTCTTTTGCAGACAGGAGGTCAGGAAGAGGCTCAGTCTCCTCCTCCATTCCATCATCTGTTGCTAGGAGCATGCCCACTTCGGACCTCTCCAAGTGGGGCTTCAGGCGGTTTACATGCAGGACCCGGAAAGGGTTCCTAGGAGACCGCAAGTCCACCAAGTAGGTGACATCACTCTTGCGCTCCACCACCTCAAATGGTCCTGTCCACTTATCCTGGAGCACACAAGGCTCCACAGGGGCCATGACCCACACTTTCTGTCCAGGCTGAAACTCGATCAGAGTGGCATTCTGATCATACCACCGTTTCATCTCCTCCTGGCTGGCTTCCAGATTCGCCTGAGCGAGTTGTCTGAAATGCCTAGTTTGGTTTCTGAAGGCCAGCATGTAGCTATATACATCCTGGGGAGGTTTACTGGGAGCTTTCTCCCAGCCTTCTTTTACCAAACTCAGAGGTCCTCTTACAGGGTGACCATACAGCAGTTCAAAGGGACTGAACCCTAAGGACTTATGTGGCACCTCTCTGTAAGCAAACAGAAGGCATGGCAAGAGGACGTCCCACTTACGCCTCATGGGTTCCTCAAGACCCATAATCATGCCTTTTAGGGTCCGGTTGAATCTCTCAACCAGCCCATTACCTTGGGGGTGGTAAGGATTGGTGAACTTGTAGGTTACACCACACAGCTGCCACAGGGACTTCATATACTTAGATATGAAGTTGGTACCACGGTCTGACACCACCTCTCTGGGGAACCCCCCATGGGAGAAAATCCCCATCAATGCACGACCCACCACAGGGGCCATCACAGTCCGGAGAGGGATGGCTTCCGGGTACCGGGTGGCATGGTCCACCAAGACCAGGATGTACCTGTTGCCCATGGCTGTCTTGGGATCCAGAGGCCCCACAATGTCAATGCCCACCCTTTCAAAGGGGGTGCTGACCACAGGGAACGGTTGGAGAGGAGCCTTTTGCTTCCTCCCACTCTTACCACTTGCCTGGCAAGTCTGACAAGTCCTGCAATGAGTATCTGAACTCTTGCGCATTTGGGGCCAATAAAAGTGGGTGACAAGCCTTTCAAAGGTCTTGTCTTGCCCCCAAATGTCCTGCTAAAGGCACATCATGAGCCAGACCCAGTAGGAAGGCTCTGAAGCGCTGGGGTACCACCAGCTCACAGGCTGACCCAGGCTCAGCAACCTTAGGCTCACTATACAGGAGACCATTCTCCCAGTAGATCCAATGTGATCCAGACTGATCACCTGCTGCCTGGTTTGTGGCCTTTTGCCTCAAACCCACAAGAGAAGGGCACTTCTTCTGCTCCTCGCAGAACTCTTCCCTGGAGGGTCCTCCTTCCTGCTGCCAATGGGTCAGCTCAGGCAGGTCCCCCAGTTCAGCTACTTGCTCCCCTGTAGGTTCCAGGGCATCCCCCTTAAGGTCTGCCTCCTCCTGGACCGTGGGAACCTCGGGGGGTGGTTTCCAGCACCCCCTGCCTCTTCTCTTTAAGGCAGGCACCTGGGCCACTCTTTCAGGCTCCAGGTCCTCTTGAACACCCTTACTGGCTGCCATTGACCGAGTGGTCACACACGCCCACTCAGGCAGACCCAACATCTCCAGATGAGCCCTTCGCTCCACCTTAGCCCAAGGGGAGCTTTCCAAATCATTGCCTAGCAGACAGTCAACAGGCATGGCTGGCCTCACAGCTACTTGAAAGGTACCTGAGACCCCCCCCCACTCAAAGGGAACCTGGGCCACCTTGCAGTGGCTCTCTGAGTTGTCAGCGGCAACTACAGGGTAAAATGCATGGGGGATCACCTGCTCTTCAGACACCAGCCGACAACTGACAGCTGTCACACTGGCTCCGGTGTCTCTCAGAGCCTCCACCCTTTGGCCATTGATGGTCACCCACTGCCTGTATTTCTTAGTGTTATCAGGCAGCTGGGTCCTAGGGACCATCTCACTGTCTCCTAAAGAGACCAGGGACATCTCTGCGGGACCCCACCCACCTTGGGCACCCAACTCCTCCCCCAGGGCTACACTAGCCATCTGCCGGGGCGGTGCACCAGTGGGTGCTGCATACGCTTTCACAGGACACTTAGGATTCCAGAAGCAGTGGCCCACCTGACCACAATTATAACATTTCCTGGGCCCCTTCTGAACAGGCTTATCTGTCGGGGCCCCTGGCTTCTTCTCAGGGGTAGGCTGGGAACCCTTTCCTTGGTTCCCTTGGGGATTAATTTGGGGCCCTTTATGGAACTCCCTCTGTTTACCCTTGTCCCCCCCCACTCTTCTGCTGGGGACCCTGCCCACCTTTGGCGAAGTCTCCCACATAACCCTTGTGGACCCGGGTACTAACCCAGCGGTCCGCCTCCTCAGCAAGCTTCCTAGGGTTAGTCAGCTTACTATCAATCAGGTGCTGGGGTAGCTCTGGAAAACAATTACTGGACAAGTGCTCCCATGCAATCAAATCATAGAGCGCCTCAAAATCATTCACTTTGCTACCCTTCAACCAACCATCCAGTGCTCTGCAAAAAAAAGACACATATTTCACCCAAGTACTTGACTCCAGTTTCTTACAATTTCTAAACCTTTGTCTATAAAGCTCTGGGGTCAACCCATACCTGGTCATTAAGGCTTCCTTCATGTGGACATAGGAATTCTGGCCCTCAGAGGGCAAGTCTAACAAGGTGTCCCACCCATCACTGAGAAACCGCCCCCACAACCCCGCTCCCCAATCCTTCTCAGGGACCCGGTGGGAGGTCATGGCCACTTCATAGGCCTTAAACCATTGCCCATGCTTGTGGAACTCCTTAATTACATCTTTGGGGATGAATACTCTTGCTTCTACAGGCAAGGATGGTGTGCTGCCACCAGAGGGAGTAATCTCTAAGCTCTTGGCTTTCAACTCCAACTCCCCCAACATTCTCTCATGCTCTAAATGCATTCTCTTTTCTTCCAGGGCTAACTTCTTGCTTTCTAATTCCATCTGACCACCCAGTTTGAGCTTGGCTAGCTCCATCTTATGCATTATATCCCTTTCCCTGTCCTCCAGCTCTCCTGGGGACAGGCCCTTTGAAGAAACACTGCTGCCTGCCCTAGAAGGTGCTTTCTCCCCGGTCAGGCCCAATGGCCCATCTAGCTGCCCCTCTGTATTCTCTGCCTCCTCCCTAGGCTCTTCAGGATGCTTAGTAGCATTTCTAGCTTCCAACCAGGCCCTCAGCGCCTTTTGGAACTCCTCCTTCTTGGTGAGGCCTTTCACAGAGATTTGAAATCTTTTACAGAGGGTCTTAAGCTGTGGCACAGTGTAGGTATCAACCCTCTCTTCTTCAAACTGTAGATCCATAGATGTGTTGGATGCTGCTTTGCTCAAGGTAACAAGGATTGGCAGTTTTTAGCAAAAATAGAAGTCCCAAGGAAAAAATTCTACCAAAATGTATGTGGTTGCGTTATGGTCTGCACTCACTAGTAGTGTACACCAATCACTGTATATGAGTCACAAATGCAAGTCCAGAATCCTCACCGCTGACCACCAATGTTAGAAATGGGGGTCTCTAGTTGGCAGAGGTAGGTACCTTTGACCAAGTAGGGGCCCTAGCTTCTAGTCAGGGTAAGGGGGCTACACTCCTAAAATAACCCCTGCTCACCCCCTTGGTAGCTTGGCACGAGCAGGCAGGCTTATGTCAGAGGCAGTGTGTAAAGCATTTGTGAACACATACAGTAATACAGTGAAAACACTACAAATGGACACCACACCAGTTTAGAAAAATAAGTAATCTTTATCTAGATTTAACACATGACCAAACGACAAAAATTCACAATACACTACTCAAAAATATGACTTTCAAATGGTAGAAATACCTTAGTTCAATGTAGATGGTAAATGCGACACTTTACTCTCAAAGTACCTTGGATGCGTAACGCAATATAAACAAAAGGGTCGCAGGGAAGGCGAGGCGTCAGTTCCTTGCTTAGGGGGAGGGGGCGCACCTGTTCCTTACTGCAGCACAGGGAAGGCAATGCGTCTGTTCCTTACCGGAGAGGCGGCGAAGCTTCTGTTTCTTACTGCGTTCCGGCTACGATGCGACAAGATGGCGCCGCGATGCGACGATCCGGTGCGATGCGACAACATGGCGTCTTTGATGCGATGCAGCAACTTGGATACGATGCGTGCACGCCCGACGGCCACGCGGCGAAATCGGTGGTTTCTTGAGCCGCGACAGGCCCTGCGACGTGCTTGTCCGGTGATGCAACGGCAACCTCTGCGGCGGCGGCGCGCTTCTCCGGCGATGCGACACGCTTCTTCGGCGATGCAACGGCAAACAGCTGCGGCGGCGACACGCTTCTTCCTTGTTGCGTCGTGCTTCCAGCTCCCAGCGACACGCAGTCTCTAGAGGGTCCAAAACAACAGCAGGCACCTCTCTGCAGGTAGAATTCCCAGCAAGGAAATCCAGGGGGAGCTGGTGGTGAAGTCTTTGTGTCCCTGAGACTTCAGAACAGGAGGCAAGCTCAGCTTCAAGCCCTTGGAGATCTTCCTCAAGATGATAAAGTACACACAAAGTTCCTTTTCTCCTTTCCTTGGCAATAGGTAACCACTGCAGGCCAACCCCAAACAGTAACCAGCGCAGGGGCAGTCTCCTCCTTCAGCTTCCTTGGTTTCTCTCCTTGGCAAAGGTTCGTCTTGATTCCCAGAAGTGATCCAAAGTTCTGGGGTCTGGGCCCCAATATTTATACTCCAACATCCTTTGTTCTCTGAAGGCAGAGAGTGTCTGTACCCAGCCCAAACCAGTTCTGTCCTCCCTGGTGCAGCTTCCTGGCAGGAGGTGGAGACAGCATTGTTGAAAGCAGACCTGGCCCAGGTAGCTGAAAAGAAATCTCCTCCCCCTACTCTCTATTCTATGTAGGCTCAGGCATGTGAAAGTAAATCTCCTCCCCCTACTCTCTATTTAACCCAGGTCCTATTCAGCCCAGCCCTGACTCATCAGACTGCTGGAGCCAAAGCCCTCTCCAGCCTCCTGTCACTCACAAACCAAACATGGAATACACAAACCTATCAGAGGCATACTGGATGGTTAGGCAAGAAAATACCTACTTTCTAAAAGTGGTATTTTCAAACACAGAATGTAAAAATCACCCACACTAAAAGATGTATTTTAATATTCTGAGTTCAGGCATACTAAACTGCATGTCTCTATCTTGTTCCTAGGGTCAGTTATGTTTATAAGATGTTATAATCAAACTGCCCATTCTGGCCTATGGGAACAGATAGCCTTGCAATAGTGAAAAACGAAATTGGCTGTAATTCACTACCAGGACATGCCACACACACCAGGGCATGTCCTACCTTTCACATACAATGCACCCTGCCCACAGGGCTACCTTGGGCCTACCTTAGGGGTGACTAACATGCAGAAAATGGAAGGTTTAGGGACTGGCAAGTGTGTGCACTTGCCAAGTCGACATGGCAGTCCCAGACTGCACACAGGCTCTGCAATGGCAGGCCTGAGCCATATTTTACAATCTGCTTCTGTGGATGGCACAATCAGTGCTGCAAGCCCACCAGCAGCATTTGATTTACAGGCCCTGGGCACTCATGGTGCACTGTACTAGGGTCTGACAAGTAAATCAAATAAGCCAATCATGGAGTAACTAATCCATTAAAACAATTTACAATAGGGAGCACTTGCACTTTGGCACTGAACAGCAGTGGTAAAGTGCCCAAAGCATCTAGACCAGCAAAAACATAGGAGGCACAGTGAAAAAATGGAAGGGGGACCCACGCCAATGGTGCCAGGTCTAACAGATACTCCTTGTAGGGAAGAAGGATTGTCAAAGAAATCGGGTTGACCCAGAAGTACAGACAGTCTTACTATATTTAAACCAGGGGATTTTTATCAGCATACTCCAGAGAAATTATCTTACTTTTTAAGCCAGTCTCCAGTTGTGTCCATATTCTGAAACAAAGCAGAAAAGGGTGAATCCTAATAAGGTCTTCTAAGAAAGGAAGACTCCGTTCCTATGGCAAACATATGTAGAAACACACTGTGGTACTGACAAAAATTTCTCAAGCAGGCGTTTCTGCTAACTGGAGTTTAAAAAAAAATGTGTATAGTCCCAGATGCCAGTGCCATAAATGGCAAGAGAAACACATGTCCCTCTGTATATGGTGCATAATTCTTTCAGCGGTCTCTTCCCCAGGTCTGCTGCAAACATGTTAATTACAGCAATTGCCTTATTTAACTGCAGCGTTCTAGTTGTGACCAACTGTGTCCAAGTACCCCGAACATCAAAAAGAATCCCCAAATAGGCAAATGATGGTGTCTGCACAAGCCTGGTCTCACCTACTTTTAACAAGTAGGACTTTCTGGCCGCACTTCATAATGAAGGTTTTAGATACATTAATTAAATATAGGAGGGGGGACTGGGGCTTGTCAGTGATGGCCGGACGCGGGTAGGTCCCATACCACAAAGAACTCCAATACGAGTTCCGATTTCACCAATTTGCGAGCACCCTGGACATCACTGCTGGGGCCAGTAGCCCCCCTTCTAGGTGATTCCAGAAGGTATATAAATTCTTTTCCCTTTCACGCAGGACTGCCACACGAGTCCAAACCATAGGGGACGGCACCTTACAGACACATACCCACACCGTCCCTACTAGAGTAGACGAGGATCTCCTGTTCCTGATGAAATGCCAAGATCCCCTGGACGATAAAAGCATGAAACATGTTGACCCCCTCACTATACATACATAATCTAGAGCTCAAGAGGGTATGTAATCCCCCCTCTTTAGCCACAACTATATAGTCATTTGTTTTTATCATAGCATAGGAGCCCAGCCAATAAAGATATCCTGGTGGACTCCTGTAGCTATTTTTAATTCACACTCACTCCTTCCCATCTCTACTCTTTACACATATGCCTTACTTCTTTTTAAACTTCACATCGGCAAAAAGAGAAGACCTCTGGCAAAGAGCCCCCTCGCGGGGCCCATTGGGCATTGCAGCACCGGCCCAATGAGGAGCTGCCCTATGATGAAGCATGACATGCCCCACGGTGTGTGAGGGCCTGTGCTCCTAATTGGAGCTACTCCACTTCCACCCTTTCCCCTTGTGGACACCTGGTACCCTGTACCCCACCCCCGGTCCTCCCCTTTCCCTCTAGGAACTGCATACTCTTGTTTCTGCTTTAGATAAATTAACCCCTAATTCCAAATCAGCCATACATTTAAAAAAAACTTCAATAGATTGTTGCAGTCTCGTGGGGGTACGTGCCATGAGCACTGCATCCTCTTCATACAGAAACACAGGCACATGACACTACTCAATCTGGGGAGCATATCTGCTTTGTTCTTCCAGTACCCAGCTCAGCTTATTGATGTACAACGTAAAAATAAAAGGTACACACTCCACGGATGTCATATCTCACCATAGCATTCGCTGCCACGTAAAACTCTCAGAGAAAATTAATTAATGGGATCTCTATTCCTAATTTCAACATCAAATTCCATAATATACTATGTTATGTATGGGTTGCTAAAACATCTTGGAGACATGTGGAAAGCTACCCTGGGAATTTAAATGTCTGTACATGAACTGAGTAGATATTTCAGACTACATCAGAATTAGAAAAGCACAAATGAAGCCACTTTTTTTGACAATTCTGAAATGTGGTGGAAACAAATATTTTAATACAATCAGAACAAATCAATACGAGGGGCGCGCGAGCCGCCCACAAGATGGCCTCCGGCATGTAAAGCTCCGTGCGTCGCCGGAGGCTTTTGCATAACAAAGTCTGCAGCTGATCCCTAACAGAAGAATGTTGCGGAGGTCTGGGGTCACGAACGCAGGGAGAGCAGGTATTTTTCTTTTTGGCTAAATTCTAGCCGTTTTTACCTTATTTTAGCTCTCCTGCGTTACGCGCCTCAGGTCCTGGCGCTGCGGCCGCCACTTTGTTCAAATAAGAGCGCAACGGAGTCGGCTTTCTCGCCCGGTCACTTTGAACATTTTTACTTCCCTCAAGACAATGGAGACATTATTGGCCCTAATTATTGTTTCCACATGCTTTATAACAGTTTTGCCTTAACCCTAATGCTCTGGGAGGTTATGTTGTGATCTAATCCTGAGGAGGCACCTGCTATATAAATTACTTTCCAGACTTACGCTTACACACTGGGCATTCATCAATTTAAAACAGTGTTGCTAAGAGATACTGGGAGTATTTTTGGAATTCTACTTGTTTTTCGTGAATAAGTTGTCTTCAGGCGCGCTAACATTCTCAGCTCCATTCCTTCGTACCACATTGTTTTCAGATAACTTTGCAAGGCTCACACTGACACGGTATTGTTGCGCTCTCACTCTAGCCTTGTTTTTTTTTTAGTTTCTTATGGAGACCTCTATGTCTGTCAGCCAGAAGACTGTTGCTTCATCTACCACCATGCCAGTTGTACGCAAAGACACTAATACCTCTACAAAGAGACAGAAAAAGGATCCTGGGTCCCCTACGAAGTCTCCTTTACCATTGACACTGGAAGACCTCATGGAAGAGATTAAACATTTGAAGCCTTTTGTGATAGAAACTAACGTAACGCTTCAGCGTATTGGAGAAAAATGGTACACCTTGGAGTCTAGAGTATCAAGTGTTGAACAGTGGATTGGTGAAGTACAAGATGTGACAGATAAGGTGGTTGGCATGGAAAAAGAGATATTGCTCTTGGAGCGACAGACAGAAGATTTAGAAAATCATAATAGACGCAACAACCTCCAAATTTATGGTATACCGGAAGGAGCAGAAGGGTCCGACTTGCTTGCCTTTTTGGGGATTCACATTCCTAAACTGGTGGGCCTTAAAGAAGGATCACGCCTCAACATACTGAGAGCTCACCGAATCGGACCTAAACCTGTAGCCTGCTCGAGCTCTGGTAACCCCAGAGGGATAATAGTGCTTTTTTTGGAATACACTGAATTGCTTATGGTTCTATCGGCGGCCATGCAAAGAAAGCAGATGTTATGGTCCGGTCAGAGGGTCTTTATCTCACAGGATGTAGCTCGTGCAACTGCTGCTCATCGGAAGGAGTTTCTTTCCTTTCGCCCTACTCTAAGATACATGAATGCGAGATATGGTCTTGTACACCCTTGTTTCTTTAAGGTCACCTATAAAGAACAAACTTTTTCGTTTGAATATCCAGACAACCTCAGACAATTTATTCGTCAACACAAGGGTGAAGTAATGGACCTCGGAAAGACTTAGACCTTCCTTCTTTTATGTCTCTGTTTATTGATATACTTGTATTTTGATCTTCTTTCTCTAGTTTATTTTAGGCTCCTCCAGTAGCAATTAGTTATAATATTAATGTAAAATATATATTGTTCAACAGTATTTATAGCATATTCACTGCTTCCAGTCTATTTTTTTATATATATATTCATTTGACTTCTGTCATTTTTTTTCCCTCGCAGATATATGTTGTCTCATTTGGATTCTTTCCCTGGTGTGTTGTTCCCTAAGTGCCTCCCTTCCCAGTCTTCCCATTTGCATACTACCCTCTTGTCGTGGTAAGTGGTATTTATTGGTATTATTGGTCTTCTATGTGTCCTAATTCATATGTTGATTTAACTGTATCGTTGTCTTGTGTTTTTCATCCATTTGATCGTTTGCTGTCCTTCTCGTACATTCTGTATTATTTTCTCGTTGTTATAATGAATGTCTTTGTCGGTAATGTTACTTGCCTCTTTTGACTTTGGCTTGTTGTCCATCTTCAATATTTGCGGTTTTCCACCCCTTCAGTGTATTTTTTTTCTCACACTGGATGTGTCCCACTCTCTTTATGACAGTAGCTCTTTGGCTTTCTGTCATCTTCTTCATTTCTATCAGATTCATTCTTCTCTCTTTAAATCTCATCTCTCCTTACTTTCTTTCTTTTCTCTCTTACCTTTCCTTTCCTTTCTTCTTGTTTGAGCTTATTATACATTACAGTTTTTCTTCAAATGATATTGTTATGATATTGTCAATGTTAAGCATATTTAGTCATTTAATTGTTTTGATAAAACTTCTTTATGACTTTTGTGATTTATTTATTATGAAACATAGCTTATCTTTGCATACAAATGTTATATTACTGACTGGAATATTTCTCTCTATATATGTATTGTTATTCAATATGTATGTTATCTCACTACAATGGTAAATAATTTGAAGGTTATTTCCTGGAATGTCAAAGCCTTTCGGAATCCTATAAAGAAGCAGCGAGTGGTTACTCATTTACCCCTTCTTAAATGTAATATTGCTCTATTACAGGAAACACATTTACTCGACAAAGATCTTAACTCATTGCGTAGGAACTGGGTTGGTCAAGTATACTGCTCTCCAGCCCTTGATCATAAAAACGGGGTAGTTGTTCTGATACATAAATCTCTTCCTTTTGTAATTGAGAAAGAGGAAAGGGACACGGAGGGGTGCTGGTTACTATTACATGCTACCATCTACAATACACCTATTTCTATTTTAAATGTTTATGGACCCACTGGTGTTGATGTGCAATTCTGGATTCAAATGTCAGCTATGTTGTGCTCCTGTCCAAATGCAAATCTTATAGTCGGAGGGGATTTTAATCAGGTTGTAGACCCCTTTCTGGATAGAAATTCACAGGTCAAATACATTCCTAATAAGATGCAGAAAAAATTCCCAAGATTTGTTCATTCCTGAGGGTTGGTTGATGCCTGGAGACTGTAATCTCTGGATACATTGGAATACACCTTCTTCTCACCCACTCACAAATCACAATCGAGGATTGATTATGTATTCCTTTCCCCTCCTCTAGTTCCTACACTTATTCATGCTGAAATTGGATCAATACTAATTTCAGATCACGCTCCAGTTATAATTGATCTTGATCTATTACCAGAAACCTCTAAATCAAGTCGATGGAGATTTAATAATAGCCTACTAAAAGATAAAGAATTTGTTAAAAACTTTGAATGTTTTATCCAAGAATATTTTTACATAATCTTACATCTGATATTCCTTTTCATACAATTTGGGATGCATTTAAGGCATCAGCCCGAGGATATATAATCAATTACGTCTCGGCTAAAAATAAGAAAGCCATCAAAGAAACTTCCTTAATATTTCACTCTATCAAACAATTGGAGCATGAATATTTCACAACCAAGAAGGAGGACGCGCTACGGCGCTTAATGTGTGCTAAATTCAATTTTAATAAGAGATCAACAGAAGAAGCTGCCGGAACATTGCTGAAAATAATTCTAAGTTCTATGGAGGGCGTAATAAATCCGGTAAACTACTTGCTAATTATCTGAAGATCAAATCTCAGAAATCCAAAATAGTAAAGGTGGTGGACGAGAGTGGGAATTCTCATTTTAAAAACTCTGAAATCTTAAAATGTTTCTCTGACTTCTACACAAATCTCTATACACCAGATCACTCCCCTACTGACGAGGAACTGGATATCTACTTCCATTCTCTGTCACCCAAGCAACAGCAGGTACAGGATCTCTCCTTTTTGGATGAGCCCATCTCACTTTCTGAGCTACAATCAGCTCTTAAGTCTTTACCAAAAGATAAAGCACCTGGTCCGGATGGCTTTTCGGTTGAATTCTATTCTTGTTTTTCACATCTTCTTCTCCCGCATTTACTTACTCTATACGAATATTTCTTCTCTCAGAAAGAAGCCCAGGGTACCTTCTTAGAGGCTATGATTTGTTTAATCCCCAAAAAGATAAAGATCCTTCCTCATGTGCCAATTATCGACCCATTTCCCTCATTAATTTAGATTGTAAACTGTTTGCTAAGATTTTATCTATTAGGATCTCTCCTCTTATTCCTGATATGGTTGGATTTGAACAAACTGGATTTATTAAAGGAAGGCAATGACCGATAACTCTAGACTTTTTTTTTATATCTTGCACATGGCCTCCAATAGTAACTCGCCTATGGCTGCTATATCCTTAGATGCCGAGAAGGTTTTTGATCGTGTCAACAGGGAATTTATGATGTGAGCTCTCAGGTGGCATGGGTTTAGTCCAACTTTCCTTAAATATATTGCTATATTATACTCTTCCCCAATGACTTCTGTTTTCTTAAATGGTACACAATCTTCATATTTTCCCCTTTTCCGAGGTACCAGACAGGGTTGTCCTTTGTCTCCCTTGCTTTTTGTTTTAACTTTAGAACCTTTTCTGCATACATTACGAAATTCCTCTGAGTTTCATGGCTTTTGATTTAGAGATACTGAATTTAAGTTCACTGCGTATGTTTCTGATCCAGAATCATCCATACCGGTCTTTACTAACCTTTTATCATCTTATTCCAAATTATCTGGTTATAAGTTGAATTTTTCCAAATCAGAGGTTCTTCCCCTTAATAAATTTTGTTTGAAAGACATGTTTAAAGACACTGGATTTAAATGGTCTCCACAATTTATTAAATGTTTGGGAATCAAATATTCTACTTCCCTGGCTAAGACTATTCAGATTAATTTAGATGATGTTCAGCATAGAATTAGTCAAATGACTGAAAAATGGACACCTTTATATTTGTCTTGGTGGGGCAGATTAGCCACGGTAAAGATGATGTTTTTGCCTGTCATTAATTTTTATTTGTCCATGCTACCTATAAACTTCCCCAGAAATTTTTTAAGCTGCTAAGCAGATTGATTTCTGGATTTTTATAGAATGGGAATAAGCCACGCATTTCATTAGCATCTCTTTGTAAACCCATAGAGTTGCGAGGTATAGGTTTTCCTAATTTCCAGCAATATCATACTGCTTTTGCTTTGAAACAGGTTCTGCCCTGCATCAGGGATGTGGACTCCTTACCTAATGATATATGGAATAAATTGGAAAATTTACTTATATCACCCTTTCCCCTTTCTTCCTTAGCATACTTTCCCAATCCTCCTCGAGCATTTTCTGTTCCGACTATTAAATACTCTACTATGTTAGCTTCTCTTGTTCTTAGATGTTTCCCTTCCAAGGTGCATGATTTTTTAGAATCTTCTATTTGGCATAATAAACTCATAAAAATTTCGAACCGTACTATCTGCTGGAAACAATGGGTAACTAAAGACATAATTCAAGTTAAGCAATTAATGTGTGATATGACTCCTCTTTCTTTTCCCGAAATCCAATCTAAATTTGATCTCTCCTCCACTCATGCCATTAAATACGAATCCCTTAAAGGGGTTCTCCTACAAAATATTTCCAATCTGAATCAATCACAGCCTTCCACTTGTCCTCCATCTCCGGAGCCAATTGGATTGTCGTCTTTACTTAAGGCATCACATATATATATAAATATTTGCACTATACTATTCCTTCTCATTCCAAATCTAAAATTGAGTTAATGTGGGAATCTGATTTTCAACATGTTTTTTCCTTGAAGGTCTGGGGTACGCTCTGGACCAAGATACACCATACCTCATGCAACGCCAGTACTACACAAACTCTTTTCTATTTTTATAATAGATTATACATCACTCCGTTTTCACTGCAAAAGTACAACCCTACTCTTTCAAATAAATGCTGGTCTTGCAACACTCAACCAGGCACTTATCTACATATGTTTTTTTATTGTCCACCAATTACAGCCTTTTGGGTTCAAGTTTGTAAAATGATTTCCACTATTTGCTCTATTACCTTTCCCTTTGATATTAAAAGTATTTTTTTGGGAAGCTCCTCACGTCCCTGGCCAACTCATTCGAAACTAGGTAAATTCGTGGATCTATTACTTGCCATCGCTTTCCACGTCATTGTATCCAATTGGAAGAATGCCAAAAATGTCACTATTAATGGCTGGTGGAATCTGCTTTGCTCTCATCATAGACTTGATACTGCATCAGCGACTTCCACATTACAGATGCTCAACAAAGACCTCTTTTGGTCTCCACTCACTGGTTATTTAAATAAAGCATACAAACTTTCCAAGGATTCCACCATGGTTTTTCAACCCCCATGATTGTTTTGTCTCCCCTATGTTTGATAGTAGATACAGTTTATTATACAATTGTTATTATATGTGATAAGTAATTATATGACATGAAATTAATAGAAGCAATAAGTTTTTATCGGACGTAAATTTTATTTATGATATACTCTCAGACTATGCAATGCATATCTTAATACATATATTTTTTCTCTTCTTTCTTTCCTTTCTTTCCTTTTCTTCTCTTTCCTTCTTCTTTTTCTGTTCTTTTTCTTTTTTGTTTTCTCTTTCTTCTCTTTCCCTTTTTTCTTTTTAATTATAAAATATAAAAATGCAATCTATGAGTACAGAACATTGATATCATTTCAGTAAGTTTATTGTACAATATATTTCCCCTAACATTTAAAGTTATTTACTCTATGCATTCTCTTTGTATTACTCTATCCATGTATTACTTTTATGATAAACAAACGATATCTCTGTACATTTATATTACATTTCAATAAAGCTTTATTAAACTAAAAAAAAAAAAAAAAAATACACTAGATGATGACATTTCCAGACATTATCATTTGTGCGAAGTGTACTTTTGTCAGTAAAACGGTATATCTATGCAAATATAATGGTCATTTCAATTGAAGATGTGTTGTCTGTAATGGCAATGCGCTACCACACCATGCATACTCCACTTTATGTCACTTCATGCCACTGCACTGTACTCAGCATCACTGCACTCTATGCTACTCCACACTGCATGACTGCACTCTAATCTGCACCATTCCACTCTACACCACTACACTCTACACCTCTCTGCTCTACTCTGCACCACTCTACTCTATGCCAATACACCCTATGCCACTCTACTCTACTCAACTCTGCACCACTGCACTCTTCACAACTGCACTCTCAACTAATCCAGTATAGGCCCCTCCACACTACTCTGCACCACTTCACTCTATGTCACTCTACTCTGCAACACTCCACTCTATGCCACTCCACTCAATGCCAATGCACTCTAATCTACTCTTTACACCAGTGCACTCTACACCACTCTACTCTATGCTGCTGCACTTTATGCCACTACACTCTACCCTGCACCACGCCACTCTACAATGCACCACTCAACTGTACGCCAATTCACTCTACTTTGAAACAATCTACTCTATGCCTCTGCACTTTAAGCCACTCTACTCCACTCTGTGCCACTCCACTCTATGCCATTGCACTCTACGCCACTGTAATCTACGCTGCACCACTCCACTCTACACCACTCTACGCCACTGTGCTCTACACCACTATACTCTAACCACTGCACTCTACACCACTGCACTCTACGCCAATGCACTCTACACCTTTGCGTTCTGCATCACTGCTCTCTATGCCCCTCTAGTATACACTACACCACTGTACTCCATGCCATTGCTCCCCACGCCACTCTACTCTGGACCACTGTACTCTATGCCTGTGAACTCTATACTACTGCACTCTGACACTGCATTCTGCAACATTGCACTCTACACCACTCTATGCCACTGACCTCTATGCCACTGCACTCTACTCTGCACCACTCTACTCTATGCCACTCTACTGCATTTAACACAAATGCACTCTATGCCACTGCACTCTACATCACTCCACTCTATGCCACTGCACTCTACCCTGCACCACTCCACTCTATGCCACTGCACTCTGCAACAGTCTACTCTGCAACACTGCACTCTCCACCACTGAACTCTACGTCACTCTGCTATACACCATGCAGTAGAGTGGTGTAGAGTAGAGTGGTGCAGAGTAGAGTGCAGTGACATAGAGTGCAGTGACATAGGGTGCAGTGGCATGAGGTGCAGTGGCATAGAGTTCAGTGGCGGAGAGTGCAGTGTTGCAGAGAAGAGTGTCATAGAGTGCAGTGGTGAATAGTAATGTGTTCCTCGGTGGTCCATAAGAGAACTTTCAAGAAATGTGTGCACTGTACAGTAGCCACACTCCTCCGTTTTCTACTCCTTTTATTTTCTCACCCTTTGCACATGTTTACTATTTAAGTCACAGGGAGACAAAGAGCCTGATTTAGAGTTCAGCGGATGGGTTCCTTTGTCACAAATGTGACAGATATCCCGCCTGCCGTATTACAAGTGCCATAGGATATAAAGTACTTTTAATACAGCAGACAGGATATCCTTCACTTTTGTGGGGAGTAACTTGTCAACTGAACTCTAAATGAGGCCCAAAATGGTTTGACTAGAAACACAGGATTAGTGGTCAAGTGCTGAAAGCAAGAATATAACCTATAACTCCAGGTGCAACTTAATTATTTGATCATTTTACCCCGTAAACGATTAACCTTATCATACTACACTGGAGAAAGCAATTTATAATGTAGGGTGGGGAAAGGAGTTGTAGCATAGTTATCTCACTTCATAAAGACCGAAATGTAAACTCTGCGTAGCACAAGGTTGCCTCATCTATGTGATGCATCCATGTTAGGAAGTTTGCAAAAACTGTGCTTGAATTGATTATTTTGCGAACATTTGTGATTCCTTGGTGTCAGATGCTTTCCTGAGAAATAGGAATTTTAACTGAAAATGGGGAATAACTGTGGAAATAAATCATTCGCAGTTTTTCTCCAAATACTTGCCATTTGCCCATTTACATTTTGCCAGGTAAAACCTGGTGAAATGTAAGTGGGGGGATTTCAGATTTATTGATTTTCCAACAAAACCTCATAATAATCCTGATTGAGAAGGAAAGTCCTATTTTCACCTGAATCGGGATCTCCTCTTAACTTTTAATGAGTAAACTAAATGAAGAACAGTAGGAAGCAATGACCTGATGGATAAGGAGCATCTGAAACTTCACAGGAGGTGTTCTAACAAGGCCTAAGTGCCCTCTGGACTTGACGAGGTGCAGTCGACCTACAGATCCCAAGTACTGCAGAGAGTGCCAGAAAGCTAGCAGGCATACGCTCCATAAAATATTTAGATAACCAATGCAGTGCATCCACCACAAGTGCTATTTTGTTGTAGCAACCACCCCGGCTGATCAGATAGTTTCTCACCCTCCATTTCTGTTTTCAGTTGCTTAACACTGTACTAATCCTCATTAAGCGCTGAAAATTAACTGACAGGTTACACGCAGCACATTATAAAACTCCCCAAAGAATAAATAAATAAGTAAACTTCTCACCTTCGCTATCTTCTGAAAATAATTAAAGAAACATATGTTATCCTACACTTTTTTTGTCTTTTTTGTCTTTTACTTTTTTTGTGTGCGCTAGGTTCATTGTAAATTTTGCAGTTTTCTGTTGTTTTCCTTATGGATCTTCATGTGTCTAAGTGCATCACTTTATACAAAAGCACTATGAAAACAATAAAAGTTAATTAATACATTAATGATCTCCGCATTACATCAAGTATTGCCGCAATAGCCCTAAAGTACAGAATATTGCATTGATGTTCAAAGTATCTTTCATTGTACTATCCCTAAACTTGAACAGCAAGCATGTATTAAATATAATTTTTCTGGTTGACTAAAGACAACAATTTCAATACTATTGTTACTGTTTGCAAAAACGCTGTAGAGGGCTTTGATTGAAAGGACCTGTGAACTTTCAAAAGTAATTATAAAGTTATTTTTTTAACATTGTGTTAGATGATTGTTTCTCATTAATACGTGTTTAGTACTATCCTCCAGCCCTATGTGTTCAATTAGCGACATGCATTGGCTCTTCATGGAGGCAGAAAGCAAAGATTATTTGATGTTTCTTTCAGTGGTGTTATCAGAGCAGAAGGAAATCCAGTGTACCTTTAATATTCATGCATTTTGGCTAAATTATGTGACTGGACAACTGTTACAATCCAAATTAATTCCAGAAAGCCGTAGAATAAGTTATAGAATAAGATGTATTAAACTTAGTTACAGGATAATCAAGATGGTAAGTAAGTAGCAGATAGCCCCACCAGGAGCAGCATCCTTGCTGCTCAGCCCACACATTCCAACTGTCTATCTCTCAACCCCACCAGGCACTCCAGCATTCCATTACCTCATCAAGTGCTCCAGCATTCCACCGCTCACATTCATACTGGCTGGGGAACAGGTACCTAAGGTAAAGGATGCAAAGTAACAATTCAAGTCACAACACATCTCCTTCCCTTATGGAATACAATTAATCAGTATAAATCAATATACAAAGGAAATAAATATCATCCAACATCCTAAGCACCAGAGCGATACAACTTATCTAATAGAAAGATAGAACAGAGAAATTGAAAGGCCCAAAGGAGGGTCTTTCCCTTATGGAATACATTAAACAGTATACAACAATGTACAAGAATAGCAAAGCAATCCCATGACACTGAATACATAACAAATTGCACCAATGTCACAGTATAAAACAATGTACAAGAATAGCAAAACAATCCCATGATACTAAATACATAAAAATTGCACCAATGTCATATTATGCAGGATTTGGAGAATTGAGGACATCACTGAGGTGTAACACCCTGACTCACCCCCTCCTGCCCACCACAGGAAAATCTGCACTACTTAGGGCACAATACCCTTCACTCACCCCTAGGGTACACGACCCCAAAACACACACCACATATAGCACACCTGACAGGACCCGAGGTCTCAGGTAAAACAGTACAGCACAGGGTACACGACCCCACAATGCACACAACTTGCACACCTAAGGGGACCAGAGATCTCAGGTAAAACAGTACAGCACAGGGTACACGACCCCACAACGCACACTACTTGCACACCTAATGGTACCGGGGATCTCAGGTAAAACAGTACAGCAAAGGGTACACGACCCCAAAACATGCACAAATTGCACACCTGACAGGACAGAAAGTCTCATGTTAAACAACAGTACAGGGTACTAGGGTACATGACCCCACAACTCAGTACCATGGTACACGACCCTCAACTCAATAAAATTCAGCAAAAGCAATGCCACACACCTTACAAGACCAGGGTAAATAAATCTCTGGACCCACACCCAAACATGGTACAATACATATAGGCTTGAAATTAATGATAGCCTCACTAAATCCTCATAGGATAAATAACAACACACCCAGTAAGAACATGGCAAACATGGCAACAAATTAAGCATGACATATAACAATATGGCAGGAAATTAAGCGTTGGCATACCACAGCATATCAATAGACAGCAAATACATCATGACCTGAAAAGAAAAAAAAAACAACTATGGCAGTAAACATGTTCAGAAGAAACAGGACTGTATCCAGCTATGGCACACAGAGTGCCCAGAGTGTGGTTCCTCCACGGTGAAAAAATCACGGTCTTACCAGCTCCCAGAGGTAGAAGTTATTCCAGCAGTAAAGGTACCTATTCTAGTTACTGGTCATGACTTAACAAAGTCAGTGTTGTATATGTACATAATGTTTTCCATATAAAGTTATTTGTATTCAATAGTTAGCCTTCACTGGATTGGACACCTACTCTTGTTAGTTGCATTATGATGTCATTATAGAACCCTTAATATGTATTTATGTTCATCTCAGATTAGCCAGCCGCTCTGCTTGTAAGCCACGCTTGTTTGCTGGCTGCTTGCAGGCCTCTTTATCAATAAACTTTATTGATTAACCGGAAGCCGTGAAGACCTTATTATTTTCACTACAAATGGTGATGAGTTATTCCACGGCACTGAGGAATTCTACGAGGCCTGCGACAGCCAAAGTTTTACTGAGGTAAGCCACTCTTCATTTCGGAGGATAACGCGAAGTAAAGGACTCTGAGGCAAGTTCATTTCAATTTCTGCGCATCTCTAAGACTTGCTTAACTTTACTAATATACGCGTCAATGCGCTGTTTGCTGTTATTGCATAACTGTGAAGGCAAACCCTTTTAGATGACTGTTGCAGTCTACCGTTAACGGCTCCATCTTCCTCGCGAGCCCCCAACAGATTCTTTGACGTGCAGCCTGCGTTCTTCATGTGATTCATCACGCACGCAGAGCACGCATTACGTAACGTGCGTGACTCCATCTTAGAATCAGGCATTTCCATCGGGAAGTGCTTCAGAAAACTTCAGTCAGAATTTTCTTTCGACGAGTCTGTCGCAACGTTAAAACAACGCTAATATAAGGTATTTGGCAATAAATACTTTAATTTTAAAGCGGTTGACATTTCCTCATAGAAATTTAAAGTCTACTTCAAATTTACAAGTTTTTACGAAGTAAGGCATCGCCTAATACAAAGTCTGTGGTATCACATGGGACTTATATGTGAATAATACAAGCAAACAACATACTAATTTTATTAAAAACAGAAGTTTAATAAAACCTGTGACTGATTAATAATATATAAGTTTAAAAACTGATTTCAAAGTAAAGAAAGAGGAAGACTATTATTCTAAAGATACTATGGAGCAAAATACTAATATAAGCACCCTGCAGCATTTTTGGCAGAACCAGGCAAACCATCAATGCGCTGGAAAAATTGGTTACGATCATTTGAAAATTATCTTGTGGCCATAGATGGAAAAAGATATGAACCTGAAAGAAAAAAAGCTATAATGTTTGGGTTGCTCGGAGCAGCTGGACAGGAGATATTTGACAGCTTGCCTGAATATGAAAGTCCACCAGGACAGTTTATACCATTGGATGAGTATCAGGAAGGAATAAATAGATTAGAAAACAATTTGGAGAAGAACCGAATATTATGATTGAAAGACATCGTTTTTTGCATGAGAAAACAACTAGAGACTGAAACAATTGAAGAGTATATTGCCAGTTTAAGGGTTTTAGCAACCAAATGTGAATTTAATGACATGGTTGATACTTATATAAGAGATCAATTTGTCTTTCACTGTTTTGAAAAGAAAATACAGGAAAGGTTATTAGCATGTAGGAATCCTACACTTCAAGAGATAAAGATATAGCGAAAGGGATTGAACGTTCATTAGAATCTTCAAAAGTACTTTCAACAGAAAATTGTCAGAAAACAAATGTTTTTTCTTTACAGGAAAGAAGGAAAGTAGAGGTTAAAAACTGAGAAAAGAAATAAAGTAGGAAGTTTTAAAGAATCTAAATTTATTGTTTGTTACAGATGTGGATCGAAAAATCACAAGGCAGACTATCTTGGATGTCCGGCTAAGGGGAAGAAATGTGCAAAGTGTTTAAAAATTGAGCATTTTGCAACTGTATGTAGAAACGTTAAATCTATGCAATTTCAAAGATTTTTTTTTTAAGTTTAAGAGCTTTATTAAAGTACTTAAAAACATGGGTACAATAAGTATCAATGCATATGAAACAAGAAACATTAATTAATCAGCTAAATATATAATCTGGCTGAATAACTAATCCAATAAAACTATCATAAAAGAGAGATGTGCCAAAAGGGGAAAGCAATAAGAGAAATATGTACCTAAAAGCAAGTAGCATTTTACGTTTTTCTTTTTTAAAATTTTTAGAGGAAGGAAAAGTCTAAATAAAAAGAAAGGAAAATAACAATAGAAAAAAAAAATAGGAAAGATAAAGAAGATAGAAAAGAAGGAAAAGGAAAAGAAAAGAAAGAAAAAGAAAGAGAAAAAAGAGAAAAGAAACTGGAGGTATATTATTATCATTCATCCAACATTATATTAAAAAGTAAGTCTTAAAATAAACACATTGGTTTCCAAAATCAGAATAATGACTGTATAAATAGTATAATAAAAGACAATAAAATAAAAGAAGAAAGGAGTAAAATACTCATGGTGGTTGATAAACAAAGGAAGTGTCTTGATTACGCAATGCCGCTGCCGATACGTAATTAGTAAGTGGAGACCAGAGTGCTTCTTTACGAATAAGTTGCTGAGAGGTTCTGGCAGAAGCTCGATCCAGTCTGTGGTGATAACATAGAAGGTTCCACCAGGCAGAGAAGGAAACCTTGGAGGCGTCTTTCCAATTAGAAGTAATGACCTGAAAAGCAATAGCTATTAACAAATCCACAAATATGCCCACCTTGCGTGATCCAAACCAAACTACAGAGTTACTTCCCAAAAATATGGAAAATATATCAAAAGGGAAGTTAATAGTACAAATAGAGGAAATTGACTCACATACCCTAGTCCAAAATCGAGCTATATTAGGGCAAAGAAAAAAGGAGTGCATGAAAGAACCGGGACTAGAGGGGCATACCCAACAATTCGGGGATAAATTGGAGCTATATTTGGAGATTGATAAAGGAGTTAGGAATAGTCTATGGTAGAAATAATAAAGAGTCTGAGTGGTACTAGAATTACAGGAGGTGTGATGTATACGTGTCCAGATAGAGTTCCAAGTATTCTCAGAAAGAGTACGCTGTAAATCAGACTCCCATATGAGTTCGACTTTACTTTTAGAACGGCTAGGGGTAGAAAAATGTAAATATTTGTAAATATGGGAAGCTTTAATGAAAGAAGAAGTGGGTAAAGGTTCTAACAGAGGATCTTGAGAGGAAAGAGACGATCCACGAAGTAGGGAAAGCTGTTCCGTTAAGAGCAAACGTAAAGATTCATATCTTGATAGAGAGGATGCAGATAAGTCAAAAGTGGATTGAACTTCTTGTAAGGAGAGGCATCGAGAATCCCAAATTAATTGTTTAACCTGAAAGATCCCTTTGGCAGCCCATGTCTTCCAAAAAATAGTACGATTAGACAGTTTGATACTTTTATTATGCCAAAGAGGTGAATCCAAAAATATCTGTAAAGAACTTTGAGATTTACAATTAATAGGATGAAAAGTTGAAATAAATTTGATAATCATTGGACAATTAAAAGATCGAGGAGAATGAGTAAAACCAGTTAAAAGAGAAAAGGGGAAAGGAGAGATCAAAGATTTCTCTAATCTGTGCCATGTTGAGGTAATAGGTTGTTCCACAGCTGATATATATGGTAACATTTGGCGTATTAAAAGGAGGAATGATACTGTCGAAAGTTAGGAAACTGGACACCGCCCGATCTTTAGGAGCAGAAAGAAGGGCCAAAGAAATACGAGCTTTCCGACCATTCCAAAGAAATTTACTTAGAATGCTATTTAGGGTTTTAAAAAATTTTAAAGGTATTTTAACAGGTAACATAGATAAGTAAAAATTAATAACTGGGAGGATCATCATTTTGATGGTGTCTAATCTACCCCACCATGACAAAAAGAGGGAGACCATCTGTCAACCATACTTTTAACTTTAGATAAAACCTCTTCCAAATTGACCTGAATCGTTTTTGCAAAAGTAGAAGAGTATTTAATCCCTAAGCAAGTGATATTGTTGGTATTCCATTTAAAATCGATAGCCTCAAACATACTTTTTAGACAATATTTATTTAACGGGAGCACTTCAGATTTGGAAAAATTCAATTTATATCCTGACAGAGCCGCATAAGAGGAGAGAAGATCGGTAAAAGCAGGCAGAGAAGTAGAGGGATCGGAGACATATAACATAATGTCATCCGCGTAAGCAGTAAATTTAATTTCAACAGATTTGTGTATGAAACCTCGAAAAGTGGGGGAATGTCGTAAAGAGTGAAGAAATGGCTCAAGAGAAAGGATGAAGAGTAATGGGGAAAGAGGGCATCCCTGACGAGTACCTCTTTGTAAAGGGAAATAAGGGGATTGAGATCCATTAACGAAAACTGAGGTAATCGGAGAGGAATATAACAATTTAATAAAGGAAAGAATAGAAGGGCCAAAACCGTGCCACTTGAGGGCTCGCATCATAAATAACCAGTGAACACGGTCAAAAGCTTTTTCCGCATCCAAGGCTACAGCGGCTATAGGAGAGGAACTTTTAGAGGCCAGATTAATTATATTGAGAAAAGTTCTGGAATTATCAGAAATAATCCTTCCCTTAACAAACCCTGTTTGTTCAAAACCAATCAAGTCCGGAAGGACTTGATTAATGCGGAGGGCTAAAATCTTGGCAAATAGCTTACAATCAAGATTAATTAAAGATATTGGACGGTAATTAGCACAACGGGAAGGATCTTTATCTTTTTTGGGAATGAGACAGATCATAGCTTCAAGAAAAGAACCTCTAGCCTCTCCATTTAAAGCAAAATATTGAAAAAGAGATAAAATATGGGGCAGAAGAACAGACGAGAAGGAAGAGTAAAACTCTGCAGTAAGACCGTCAGGACCAGGAGCCTTATCCTTAGGTAGCATGGACAAAGCAGATTTAATCTCAGATAAAGAAATATCCCCTTCTAACATAGAGCAGTCCGGAAGAGAGGAAGAGCGAGGAGGTAATGAATCAAAAAGAAGTCCAAATTAGCGTCAGAAGGGGAAGATTCAGGGGTATATAAGGTCTTATAGAAATCTGTAAAACACGTTAATATTTCTTCATCCTTGAAACGAGGAACTTCATGATCGTCGATAATCTTAACAACTCTAGATCTTTGAGATTTCACCTTCAAATAATTCGCCAGCAGCTTACCAGCTCAGTTACGACCACCATAAAATTTAGAGTTTATTTTTAACAATGTCCCCGAAGCCTCTTCGGTGGATTTCTTGTTAAAATCAAGTTTTGCTTGAATCAAAGATTTAAGGGAATCAGCATTTTTGGATGAATAATACGCATGTTCTAATTTTTTAATAGAAGAAAGTAAAGAGACTGATTCGTTGCGAAACTGTTTCCGTTTTGTAGCTACATAATCTATAATAAATCCTCTAGCTGTAGCTTTAAAAGAATCCCAGATAATATGAAAAGGCATATCCGGAGTAGAATTAAGATGAAAGAATTCAGAGACAAAATCTTTAAAGCGGCTGAGAAATGTGGGATCTTTAAGAAGATAGTTGTTAAAACGCCAACGGCGAGATTTGGGAGATGAAGAAGGAAGATCCAAACTTATCAGAACGGGAGCATGATCAGAAATAAGAATAGGGCCAATCTCTGCATGTATGAGGTTTGAAAGAAGGTGTGGGCTTAAAAATATGTAATCAATTCTAGAAGTAGAGTTATGAGTAGGTGAATAAAATGTGTATTCTAAACTGTCAGGATTGAAAATTCTCCATGCATCCACCAGACCCCTTACAGAAATGGTCCTAGCAAAGGTTTTTTGCATTTTATTAGGGATATACTTAGAGGAGGATTTCCTGTCTGTGAAGGGATCCATGACTTGGTTACAATCACCACCCACTATAAGGTTGGGGCTCGTACATGTATGTAAAGTATGGGACATGGATAGCCAGAATTGTGAGTCGATGCCTGTGGGGCCGTAGATGTTGAGTAAGGAAACCTGAGAACCATTAATAGTAGTATGAAGAAGGAGCCAACGACCCTCCTCGTCCTTTTCTTCTCTTTCTATCGTAAGGGATAGGATTTGTGAAAAAGTATTACAACACAATTTTTCCTGTCTTTAGAGGGAGAGCAATAAACATGACCTACCCATTGCTTTTTAAGGGAATTAACATCACTAGTAGTAAGATGGGTTTCTTGTAACATAGCAATTTTGCATTGGAGTCTAGATAAATGGGTAAGTACCCGTTGCTTTTTAACAGGATTACGCAGACCTTTTACATTCCATGAGATAATCCGAACAGTATCAGTCATTACCAGTCAAATTAGTTAGTACTAATATTAATAGTAATAAACAATTCAGCCAGATTATATAATCAATATAAAGGAAACCAAGAACAAAAACATGAATGCGTTTAAAAATGAACCATTGGACATAAAAATATAGATAAATGCAATATAGTGAAGATAAATGAACAAGAAGAAGAGGGTGACAGGGGAGAAAAATCAGGAGAAATATGAGGAACAGAGAGAAAGGGGATATGAGAAAAATATGTAAAAATAAAGAAATAAGACCAGAAAGTAAGAAAGAGAAAATAAAAAGAAAAAAAAAAGAAGAGGGAAAAAAAGAAAGTACAAGAAGCAAGTGATAGAAAAAGAAGAGTTGACTAGAAGCCGAGAGACTTCAGTCAAGAGCGACGGAATAGATATCCATGTTGAAGAAATTAACATGTGGAGGCGGGGAGCTGCGAGAGAAGACAGACGACTAAATCGATACCAGCATCGAGATCCATCAAGAGAATAACCAATCAAGGGAGACCAATAACATGAAATGGAACGGAATAAAGTTAGCGGACAACTACGACCGAGATAACAATAGGAGACACAACACTTACCAGACATAATAGACATCAATGAATCCTAGGGTCGGGTTGAAGGGGCAGGGAGGAGGGACACATCTGGGAGAAGAATCAAAACAAGAGGAGGAGCAGCTATAATGAAAGACAATGAAAAAAAAAGAAATACAATGTAAAGTAAAGCTGAAAAATAAAGGCCACAGACCATAATAATCAAAAGAGACCAGTAACGACAGATCCTAAACTACAACAACATAAAATAGAAACCTCTTCAGAACATTAAAATGGAAATATTGTTCTCAGAAAAACAGACACATAACAGAACAACAGTATACTTCAAGACCCTCCAAATTCCATATCATCCCCTTTATGGCGAGATATAAATTGTTGCAGATCTTCAGGGCGATCAAAGGAATAAGATCTCTCCTTATAAGTAACTTTGAAAAAACAGGGGTGAACTAGTCCATATCTGGCGTTCATGGATCGAAGCGCCGGACGAAAAGAAAGGAAGTCTTTGCGACGCGCAGCAGTAGCGCGGGCTACGTCTTGAGAGAAGAAAACTTTTTGACCGGACCACAACATCTGCTTCCTCAACTTTGCTGCTGAAAGGACCATTGACAACTCGGTGTATTCCAAAAACAAAACAATTATCCCTCGAGGACGATGTACAGGCGATGACGAAGATGAATCTGCAACTTTGGGGCCGATACGATGGGCACGCTGTAGATTGAGATTAGTGCCGTCCTTGAGACCAACAATCTTGGGAATGTGTAATTTTAGGAAGGCCAGCATGTCGGACCCTTCTTCACCTTCAGGAATACCATAAATTCGAAGATTATTGCGCCTATTGCGATTTTCTAAGTCTTCTGTTTGAATCTTGAGGAAAGCAATCTCTTTGGACATGGCCGCTACTTGAGGTATCAAATCCTGAGTATCACTGATCCTCTGTTCCATCTCAGACACTCTTGAGTCCAAATTAGACCATTTCTCATCTAACCTCTGAAGGGTGGCATTAGTGTCAATGACAAATGGTTTCAATAACTTA